>CAHIKZ030002270.1:0-293958 GCA_903632075.3 Acanthosepion pharaonis | reverse complement strand
CTTTCTAAATTGAAGGTGTAAATTTGTTTAAAGCTTGGAATAGGTCACATGATTTGTATTTATTTGCAAAAAAACTTCAGACAAAAGTGATTTTATTTTTACTCCACCAATTAAAATAAGATTTAATCCTTTTTCATTTGAACATGATTTTTCAATATTTTTAATGAGATTTTCTGTTATTTTTTTTAGTTCTAGAAATATGAAAAAAACATTGTTTCTCAAATTGGTGTTTTTTTTTTTGTTTTTTTTTTGTTTGTTTGTTTTTTACACTTACCTGCAAGAATTTAAGTCGAGTCAGAAAATCTGTAATGTAACTTCCAAGAGGTTTAAGTGATGGATAAGATTTACTCATCCACATGCCTGGAATCTTTCCTTTCATAATACTTATCACAACAGCTTCTAAATCACTGGACATCACCACCAATCCCTTTTGGTAAAAAATAGATTATTTCAGCACAAAATATATTACATCAACCAAAATTGGTGCGATCAGATTCTGAAATCAAATATCTTCAAAACATTATTCACAGAGCTGCTAAAATGAAAATAAGCAGACATGACAAGTTGTTATTCTTGTCATAATAAGATAAAAGATAAAACCAGCCCAATTTTCAAATAATTTTCATTTGAGTAAGAGGTCAGTAAATTAAAAAACAGTAACTATATTGTCATTGTGTGTTATGAATATTATGCTATAGTAAGATATAAATGTATATGTCTGTGAATAGTAGAGTTCAGATAAAACCAATAAGACAAAACCAGTTTATTTGAAAATATTTTCAGAATTCTGATATTTGTTAATACTTATTTAAATGCAAAAAACTTTCAAATCTGCTAAAACTGAATTTAAACAATAATTTCAGTTACCTTGAGAGCCTTTCGAACATTGATAAGACTTGCTCTGATTATTGTCAAAAGTTTGTTGAACCTGACCATCTCTTGCACTAAGACTGTGTTCATGCTCTGTTTATACAATGTTGGATACTTATTTAGTGCTGCATCAATGTCAAAATTGGATGGAAGTTTTGAAAGGATATCTGCTGCTACTTCATCTACGATGTCATCACTTGACTTGCCACTACTGGAGGAGGCTTTGGCCTTTGAATAAAAATACACATGAATAAATTATAATAAAAATAGTAAGAAAAAAGTTATTTTTTAAAATGCTACCATATAATAGAAATGTAATTTAATTTATCATAGGAATTTGTATTGTTTTTAGACCATGCTTCCTAAACCATTTTACTTTTTCTGAACATTTTGCATGCATGTATGCATATTTTATGATAAACATTGATAATTAGAACATTTTGTAGTTATGTCAGGTTCATGAAAATTTAAGCATTGATATGCACTTACATACTTTGGTGTATATAGACTGAACTTTGATGAATCAAGAATTTGATAATTTCCTAATTTGACCCAGAAAGCTGTACAACAAGCATGCTTAATGATTTGTGTTTGAAATCAACTGTTCCAAAAACTGAGACATAGTTACATTACTCAATAATTATCAAATACATAGAGAGAAAATGAAATAACAGTAAAGATGATGCTGATATTTTTTGATATAATAACAGATGTACCATCTATCTTTATGCTTTAGATAGTAACACATGTTGCAATAATAGTGAAAAAGTCTAGTACAAGTCAGTTGTCATGCCACAAAGATTCACACATGCTCATTTTGTTCAGATATTTGAATGGATTTGGATTATGGGCCTTCTAGTAGTTATATCTTGAAGGCATTTGACAAAATTAATATGAATACACAAATCTGTTAGGGCTATGGTATCACAGGATAATTGTTTGATTTACTCCAATCATTCCTATCAAATCATGAAATGAAGGTCGTTTTGAACAGGCTCGCTTCCAGATCCTTTCACATGAACGCTGGTGTCCCCTAAGGCTCTATCCTGAGTCCTACACTTTTTGATCTTCATCAATGGTCTCCCCAATGTCATCTGTTCCCAACTAGGTATTTATCCAGATGACACTACCATTTACTCAATATTAAATCTGTCAGATCTGACAAAGTAAATGGCTGATGCTAGACTCCATGAGAGCAACACACTTCACCTTCTTGGACTTGCATTTTCCACTGACCTGAAGTAACTATATTGAATCAGTAGCTGCATCTATTGCAAGGAAAGTTGGGTCATTGTGTCAAGCTCAAAGAAGAATCTGAAATGTAATCAATCCTGGCCAGGCATCTTTACTTCAGTCACTATCTTACCAATGTGGCATGACTTCCCTTTGTCTTTTCTAAAAATATTTTCCCTGGTGCCCTGACTACATGAATTTAAGTGTACTACTAGATTGGCATCTAGATCCCACCTATTTATTGTTGAAATAGCTAAATGCAACCACCACTTCAACTCTAACAGTTTCTTTTCCCACACTTCCTGCCTAAAAACAATAATTTTACATTGATCTCCTTTAACTACAATCTTCAAAAATTTAAAAGCAATGTCAATTGTCGTCATCTTGAATCTTTTCTCCTTTCCTCAATCCTCCCTATAATTAGTCTTCTTATTTAATTTCACTCTCTGTAACACTCTACGTATTAGTGGCATTCCTGCCTTGCTTGGACTGAAATTATTAAAAAAAAAAAAAATGGACAAAAGATTCAAAAACTGTTGTTCATATTGATAAGAATTGAAACATTTTGTTTTGAAAACAATGGTCAAAAGGAGATTTGTACACCCATAGAGCTGGTTCTTAATGGCCATGTAATACAGATGCTTGCGAAAAATGGACACATTGAAAGAGCAGCAGTGACAGACTACACAGTGACCACAGCAATGTCAACATAGACCACTGGATATTGTTTACTTGCAGCAGGACTTCAGTCAGGTTCTCAATACAAGTGATGCTGATTTGCATATGTGAAAAGGCACATCTTCCAGATATGTTCATTATTTGACACATTTTTTTATATATAACATCTATTTATTCATCATGTATTCATCAAAGTATTAAATTCATTATTGTTATATCACTTTTTGTGGTATTCCTAATGAGAGTTTTAAATCTCACAAATCCATTGTATTATTATGATCTATTATTCAGCCTTTTTGGTTTGGTTAAAAATTAAAATCTGTATGTTTAATCATTGTTTAAATTTCCTGGTGACATGGATTACAGATTTTTTTTATAACCTATTCTAATGCAATTCATTTTTTTCAGGTGATATGCTTTTTTCACAAAATAATGCATAAACATTTGCCCATATCATTCAATATGCTCAATAAAGTTTTCAAAACTTCTCTGATGAGCACAATCACCAGACTTGTTTCCAATTGAACATGATGTCTGACTCATTCAGTTAACCTACCTATAGCCCATGTTATATTGCATCAACTGGTACAAGTAGTGTGGAATAATGTATTACAGAATGATGTTTAAAAAAAATTTGATAAAATCATAAACAATGTGAAAGTACAGTTTGATATACAAAATGAACATAGAATGAATCACTATGGGGTCTGAGTATTGTTAACAGATCCTTATTTTGGAACCATTGCAATCTAATCTACTCTCTTTCTGGTGCAAAAGTAACATGAATTATGCAACAACCAGCATGTATCAAAATAATTCTGTGAGTTACCTTTCCTTCCTAGCCCCCAATTAGTTTGCAACCATGCATAGTCACTCACATGACCCTTAACAGCTAGTCAGTAAAGCACAATCTGTACACTGATGTGTCCCAAGACTCATGAGTAGACATATAGCCTCTGGTAAGATGACATGTCTGACTTGTGTGTAAAGACAGCTTTTGTAATGTCAACTAGCTTCAATTTACTGGGTGATGAGAAGGTATGTAACACATTTCTACACTTATTAAGCACATTCTCTTTCTAGAAAATAAAAACTTCATTTACATTCTTTTGAGTTTTCCCTAGCCATCTTTATTTTTTTTATTATAGACTAGCAGTAGAGCCCGGCATTGCCCGGGGATGTAACAGTAAGAGATAGATCAAGTATCAACCATCATAAAGACTGAAAAATAAAATTGACAAAGATTATTGTTTAAGGTTGACGGACATGCATGTCTTAATTAGTTTTTTTTTTTTTTTTTTTTTTTATTGGTCAAACCCAAATTCAAACAAAAACATTGTTTACAATCGTTATGAGTCTATCGATTGGTGAATAGAATTTTATTATAAACAATTGTCTTGTAAATGGAATTTTAAAAGCATTCTGAATGTAAATAAAGAAAAAAATTGTGCAAGACAATAAGAAATACTACCTACCAAAAAAAAAAAGTGGATGTTTGTTTTATCGGCTGAAAAATGTAAGAAATCCGATCCCATATATAAAGGAACACACACACACACACACACAACACAAACAACCTGGTTTTTTAACCTAAGTCACTCCACGGAATCGCTAAAGCATAGAGCATAGTCTGATGAAAAAGACGCCAAAGTTTCTGAAAACAAAATTTTATCGTCAAAATGCTTATGTTTTTATGAAGAGGATAGACTAAATTTTTTTAATTATTTTTAAAAATTTTTTCCATCTTTTTAGAATATTCTAAATTTTGATTTAAAAAACCTTGTTTCTCTTTGTCGCAACAAGGGGTAGTAAATAACATAGATAATTTTTAGCGCATTTTTTTTTGTATTTACACACATTAATTTGGAAAATCTTGCAAAAATAAAAATAATTGTCAGATGTTAATGAAACTTTCAGAAACTATTCACAGATGATCGAAATTATTATAAATATTTTTTTTTTTAAAAGTCATGGCAGAAATATTTTTTTTATATTTATTAACACCCCCATAACTAATTTTATGAAAACTCTAGAAATTTGAAACCATCGGTTTTAGTGATTACAATAGTTAAAAGCACAAGGCTTTGAAGAATGCAAATCATGTTTTTTTTTTTTTTTTTTTTTTTTTTTGGCCAACATACCTGAAAATCAGCTGTGAATTGTAACATACAAAACTCAATAAAACAAATATATTATTTAGTTTCAAATGCTTTTATTTGTTTTAATTTGTTTTTATGAATATGGACAATATTTTCTGAAAGCAAAAAAATTTTTTCAATGAAAATTGAATTTTTAATACAATTATTTCTTATTTCTTTAATTTTAAAAAGATTTTTTTTAAATGTTTAAATTGAATTTTAAAAATATTTTAACATTAGTTAAAAAGCAACATCAACCTTTCAAAATGTCCGTGTGAGATTGTCATTGTCTAGCGCTTTGAAAATTGTATAATTTGGACCAATCAGATTAGCCATGGTAATTAAGAAATGTAATTTTGTGTTTATAGTCGGACAGTAATTATCAAGTACGGAAGACCAACCAGAATACAATTTAGTTGCATTATTTGAGTTCAGCATTGTTCTCCGCTGTTAAGCCCTTTACTTTTGCGAAACACGTATGGAGAAGTTAATTTGAGTTTTCAATTTCAACTGAGAAGGGTACCTACAAGTAACAGTATCATCTTATGAAATTTAACTACTGCTAAACTTTAATTTATATGATCTTATTTTTATATTAATCTCAGTTATGACATTTTTCCATAAATGAAATATCAAAATTAATAATAAAATGAATGGAAATACAAATAACACAGTAAAATGTAATAAATGTACATAAAATTATAGTATTTTATGTACACTTCTGATAAAATTTCATAAGAAAGGTACCTAAATTAATTAGATACCTTTTTCTTATGAAATTTAATCTCACTATTAACAGTCTTATTTTTTAATTTCTTTATATTTTCCATAAAGCATCGTAAACGTAAATATGAAAGCTAAGTACAAAAAAAAAAAAAAAAAAAAAAAAGAGCGCTGAAAAGTTTTCCTTAAAAGTAACAAGGTAAATAATTTGTTCACTTAAATAATTTCACTTCCTTCCATCCATAGAAAGAATTATCCTCCTCCGTAAGTTATCTAAACGTCATGAATGTGCCTTTCGTCAATCGTCGTCAAGCGACGCGAAAGGTTATGACCTGCTTTGTTTTATTTTCAAATTACATTTTTTCGGTGCAGAAGCTAAGTTAAGCTTGGTTCAAAATATTTTAAATAAACAGTATAATTTCTGTTTTTATTAAAATCAGTTTTGAAAAAATGATAATTGATTTTAAAAAGAATATCAAAGTAAGATTTTAATCTTTTTTTTTTCAAATCGAAAAAAATGATTGAAAATTGATTATCTGTCCTTTTTTTTTTGAAAAAAAAAAAAATATTTTAACGAAAATTTCAGACGTGCTAGGAACGATTAAAAAATGTAAAAAAATACCCCAAAATACTTTGATCTTTCCTCTTTAATAATAATATGAACATTAGACGATAAAATTTTGTTTTCATCAAGTTCAAGTTCTTTTTTCATCATGCTATGCTCTTTTGTTTACATTTTCGTGGGTGAGTTGTCCCCCTTTCATTCTCACGATGTGTCTTAATCATGTTTTCAAATTGATTTTATTAAAAAACAACTGTATTTTTCCCCATTTTCAGCCCCGTTAGAACCACCACAAGGTAATTTTATGTAGTCCTGTGAAGTTTTGTTGAAATCGGCTAAAAAATGTAGGAAATTCGATCCAACATATAAACGTTACAGACACACACACACACACAATCTGCGTTTTATAATAAGTAAGATGTTTGGGTAAATATATGTACTGATAACAGCTACTACCAAGACTGCTCACATATGTTTGGTAAACTCAATAATTCTCTTGTTATCTCTTATATTCACAAGCCACTTTAATTTCTAACACAAGCAAAACAAAATAACCTTAAAAAACAAACTTAAAATTATCACCTTCAGAAAATTTATTTAACTATTAAATACATTTGTTGCAATAAAATGATTGAGACAAAGTGCTGCACCTGAAGAAGCACTTTTATTTCAATACAAAAAATTTGAAAATGAATACAGAACAGTACATAAAATGCATCCATTAAAAATTCTAAAATTACTTATATAATGTCTTTATACTTATAGCAAAGATTTTGTAGTTGTCAAATACATGGGCATATAGAAAATGCCAATCAGAGAAAAGCAAATAAAGACTTAGTGTATTAATAGTTACGATAATCCATTAATTTTTTAGATGAAATTCTTCACAAACAATCTGTAATGTAAGAGGTATATCATTGCTGCGATTACTTTTGTTAATTAATTGCATTTTAAACAATCTGACTTTAGTTTTTTGTTTTGTTTTTTCATTTTATTAATTTCAAACTTTATGCCATTAATTTGTTAAGTATGAAATTTTGACCAATATTTGTTGCATAAATTTCTTATTAGCATCAAATATATTTTTTGCCCACACAGTTCAAAATCTTGCCATTTTAAAAATATTTTCCAGGTAAAATTAGAAGGTACAGTGAGCTTGAAATTCAAACTTGCAATTTATCACACTAGTTATTATGATAATAGTAATCATAACAGATGTAAAATATTCATATTAACATTAGTACACATAGAATTAGTCATAATAATTGTGCTAGTAATAGTAATAAAACAATGTAAAAAAGCAAGCTCATTAGAATGAACAATTATATGCCAAGCAAATAGATTATCCAGACCAAGATAACAGTACCAGAATCCACACAGCAAGAAATCAGTTTTTGGTTAGTAGAAGTAAAGTGAAGACTATAAGTAATTTGTTTTTATGAAGAACAAAGTTAATCATAGGCTTACCCGTTTCTGTTGATGACGATGACATGAATTAAAAAAGAATGAAATTACAAGGAAAACAAATCAGTTTTTGTTTTTGGACTGAAAAATGTAGATTTATATCATGAGACATAAAAGGAAATTAGTTAAAATTTTAAATTAGATTTTTAATTAATGCAAAAGAAAGTGTAAAGATTAAATATTAACTATATATATATATATATATATATAGTTTATGAAAAACTAGGTAATCCGTATGGGTAGGCCCAAGGAGGATAAAATCCATAGAGCTCAATGTAAATCCAGAGCAAATAATTTAAATATATATATATATATGCACAAGTATCATACAGGTACCCATATATATATATATATATATATGTATATATATATGCACAAGCTATAAACTCAGCAATGCTCAGGTAATGAATGAAACATTGATCGAGAAAGACTCTTTTTCATGTCAAAAACTCCCAAAGGAAAGGAAAAGAAAACATTATAAATATTTATGGAGAATGTTCTATGTTATTAAATTTTTGTAATAAAAACTATATTTGACAAACTTATTTTAAGTCTGCAGCAGATTTTTCAAGCAGTTTCAGTTTAACCTGCTCTACAATAAAAAACAATAATATGAACATTAACTTACTAACACAAACATTATTTTATCAGTAAGTGAAATAATTCTCTCAAAATAAATTAATATTATATATTATCAGAAAGTGAAATAATTCTCTCAAAATATATTATAAAAAACATAAACTGTTAAATTTGTGCAAGTAGATTCTGTGTGAAAAATTACCTCTGTAAATCTGCTTTCAAAGTCTAAGTTGTGATCGATTCAATTAAATCCTGATATGATACTGTTTCATCCAGAATAGTATTCTAAAGTTCATCTTTGCTAATAAATTGCTGTCCACTTCTTCTTGAGAATGCTCAACAAAATTTCAATCTGATGAAGGTAAGACAAACAAGCCAGTCACTTCATTAAAAGTCTCTTTGAAATTCATTTTATTCAGGTCTTCATTAGTTTTCTTTTCAAAATTGGATAGCAGATTTTTATGCATAAAAATCTTCATTTTTCTGAAATAATTTGGTTTCTTCTTGAATCATGGATCCATGTATGCCTTCAAAGTCATTATATGGTGTTCTAATTGTTCTCTACCATGTAGAACACATCATGATCCCCCCCCTCAAACATAATCTCACTCCAAGACATCACACCACCTCTGCCTTGTTGACATCTCAATCTGTGAATGCAGTTTCTGTTAGCAATTACTCAGCATTTGTGCCATCGGTCTGGTCCATAAAGAGTAACACATTTGTCAGTGAAAAAAAACTGTTAAAAAATTGGTTTTTATGTGTTCTAATGCCTATTTTATTCATTTTTTTCTTATGGATGTCTTTTAAAGGAAGCCTGATGATTTCAACTTACAACTCCCACTTGATTTAAGACATGGCATTTCATACATTTTGACATTTCTTATCACAATGCCTAAAAGTTTTGTTTGTCAAAGATGAATTTTTATAACTTTTCTCTTGATACAAAGCACAAATCAATGAGATAAATTCCATACATTGGCCTTATAAGAGTTGTCAAAGATTTTTTCATGATTTTATGGTATCTCCTGATTTACTTTTTTTACAAGCTCTGACATTAAATATTTCTTTTTATCTATTAGATCAGCCATATAACCAATTTTCAAGCTTCAAAACTGTAACTTGGCAACCTCAACAATTTCTGGAATATAAAAATTTTGAATTTATCCATTATCTGCTTTCTTTTTTCCTTTCCTTTTTTTCTTTGTGGTTGAATTGAATATTTTTACAAGTCTCTTAGAATCGTACTAAAAGATGACTTATGGTGATATCATTAAATACTGAAGTGAAGTCCTGTTTCTATTGGAAGCAGTTTTGATCTTAGCTTTTCAGGTCACACAAATATTGCTAATATTCAACTGGAGTTTATTCTACTGTGCAACTAAAAGAAATTTTCTTTTGTTGTCTATCTGGTAGACAATATCAATAAACATCAAACAAGCTGGCTCTAATTATTTCATCATCAAAGACTGTAATACAAAAGGGGGATTTTTCAGTGGGACTGAAAAACCAATTGTAAAAAATACTATTGAAAATGTTTGTATATTGATTTTACGTTAGAAGAAATTTGAGTAATTTAATCTGTATTTTGTGAGAGAGCCTTAAAATATTAGTAAAAATACTATTTTTTTCATTTTACTCTTACAATGAATTCTTGTAAGAAAACTATTTTTTTTAAAATAATTATTTAAAAATTCTAATTCTAATATATTGTATTTTATCACTTGAAATGAAAAATTAAATTTAAAGCAAATGTGTCCTGTGTAAAACTCATATTTTGACTGGCATTAAAATAATTTTATTTTCATATTCTGTGTCACTTCTTGCCACTCATTCAAATTCCTCACTGTACACTCTTTAGTGGCTTATAATACCAGTGCACTTGATGTAGTATAATGTTAGAACAGATATTTTATGAGAAAATGTTTCAGAAACCAGCAAATATGCTAGTTTTTACACATGATATACTAAAAATAATACTTCAGCTTTTTAATTAAAAAATCACTGAACAAAAATAAAATGTAATTTCTAATATTTTATAATATAAGAAATATACAAAAAGCTGGTCTTAGTATTTGCAGATGTTTTAATAAAAGTCCATAATCTTTGCAAACACAACATTGTATTTTTTAACATGCTAAGTTTGTAGGAAACAGAAATGTATAATGCATATAAAAGGTATCATATAAAATAATATCTAATGAAAGTGATACTGGGTAATTGAAAAGTAAATAGCTCAGATGTGTTACAGAAAAATAATAAAAAGGAAAGAAATAAAAAAAGTGAGCTTCTCTTCATATACCTGAGTTAGTAAGATATTTTCAAAGAGTCGCATGGTCTCATTTTGATCCTTAGTGATATCAGCATTAGGGTTCATCCCAAATATCTCCGGAGCAGGATTTAAAGGTAAGCTTTTTGTATACTCAATATAACTTTCATACTGGAATACAAAGAAAAATATGATTTCATAATAAAGTGATTAATATTTTTTTCCAGTAATTTTGATTGAAATTAAATTTAGTATTACAAAGAAGTGCATGTACTGCTGAATCTCAGCAAGAGCTTTTGTAATTATCAAAGACAATGTATGCCTTTAAGATCTACTTATAGATAGCTATTAAAAGCATACATTGTCTTTGATAATTATAAAAGCTCTTACTGGGATTCAAAAGCATATTAGTAGATATGTATATATTTACCTCGCCACCTTCTGGTGCCTTGTATACATCTGTCTCACCAAAGTAATAATCTTCCTGGTCAATAATATCCTGGCAATAAAATTTTCTCAGTAGAGTCATCAAAGTTCTACGATCCCATTCATCAGTAACTCTGCCACCATAATTACATTCCCCTGTCAAGTATCGCAATGCTGTAAACTGCACTTCCTGAAATAAGTTTTCATATTACTTTTGTTTTATAAAAAATAGAAAATCTTTTTGTAGTAGTCTTTGTATTAATGTTTTTCAAATTTAGGAAATTCTAATTCATAATGCCAACTAAGTTTTATGTTTGTATTTTGTGAAGCAGTGAAATCATGTTATGAACCTTGTAGATTATCAAACAAAATCTTACAATCAAAACAAAATACTGAATCTTTAGGAAGTTTCTTTAAAATTCCTTTCTCATATCTGTATTAATCTTCAAAAAAGTTTATTTTTCTTTCAATTTCATGAGAAATATTCTTTTGATAATGTTAGTTTTTGATATGAAAGTATATTTCTGAAAGCATCACTGTATTATGACCAATGTAAATAAAATATTATAATCATATGCAGATAATCACATTTTAAAATTTTCTTCAAGCATTAATTCAAATACCCAATTAATAAAAAATACAATTTAAACAAGATTGGTTTTCACATACAGAATCATTAAATGCCTTTAGTGACAATTATGCAAATGAATTTGGTAATTTTTCTAAAGTTTGTACCAATTGTTGAATATTAAATAGTTTATGTCAGGATATTGGCCTAATGAGTTGCCAAAATCTACATAAACTGCACAAAGGAAAATTTATATACTTGCTCATTATTCACAAATTTTTCTCAATTTGGTAAAGTTTTGTATCTGAAATTTACTAACAAATATAAAAATCTTTGGTGCCAAACAATGTACATGGCTAAAAAATCAGTCAAGAAACTTCTACAAGCTTTCATTTAAACATGAAATTCTATGATTGAGAAGGAAGGTGACCATATTTTAAGAATAAATTTCCAATCTTGAAACATTTGTGTTCCTTTTGGTATGCTTTGTGTGCTTCTACTATTAAATTTGGTGTAATTAAAACAGAATAAGCATTACTTTTTGACTAGCCTGCATATAATTTAGAGCACCCCACATTTAGTTGTATACCTTTTTATTGATAAAAACGCAAACATAAATTTTAAGAATGCAGTTATATTTTTGGCCATTCAAAAATATGGTATATTTGATTATCTTAAATTGATTAATTTAATCAAAAAGTGTGTAATTTTTTAAAAGAAAATACAGGCTATCATAAACTGTCAATTTACAAAGCAGATAACACAAATGGATGACCATTATAAATTGTTTGTATGTTATATCAAAAAAATTAATTCCGTATATAGCTAAAATGAAAACAGCTAGTGAAATGTCTACAAGTTGTGATTAAAGATTGATATGAGTGATCAGTTAATTTTAATGAAGACTACTTCCTTAACCTGATGGAGTGGGTTTTGCTGATCTTGCAAAATATTGAATTGGATTTATACTTCATTTCTAATAATGTTGAATGTATGTGGTGAGGGGTGTAAAAATTAATATTTTAAATTTTAACATAACCCAACCTGATATTGATTAAGAAACATAGCAAGTTGCTGGACACTGATTCTTAGGTCAGTTTCATTGAATTCGTAAGGAATATTCCATCCAAGAGGACCAAATGTACGTCTTTCCTGCACAAGGGCATGGAAAAAGCAAAGTCCATACAGCATTTTTTTGAATACATGCTGAAGAGAAGAAAAAGAACAGACAAATTTAATACATGTCATGTTTGATATAAATTATATATAAAAATGTTCAAGTACAATAATTCAATTAGAGTCAATCGTGAATTCTATTCAAACAGTGATTCTTCTACAAACAAAAATTCATCTAAAATATACAAATTTTCCTTGTGTTCTGCATAAGTCTCTTTCCTGAATAAAAAAAAATTGGCAAGTGAGGCTTGAAATGGTGAACTATGGACTACAAATCTGAAAAATGGTGTGAACTGCAGCTTCAGTTAAGTGACATGCAATTCAAGCTTAAAACCAGTGAATTGTAGAACAAATGAAATATTTTAATATAATAATGACTTAACTGAAATAATGGTTTTTTACTGATGAAATTGCATTTCTGAAAGTAGAAATGAAAACAGATGATTCTGAGAAACTTGCTTGAACTTCAAAGGGAACCAGCTGCTTTTTATTTAATTGCTTGTCCACTAACTTGTAAGATATTCAAAAACCTAAGAGTCACATAGTTATCAAACTAATAAAAGCAACAACAATAATAATATACATTGTGAATATAGCAATAAAGATTAGGACAACATTCTGAACAATGTAAATAATTACAATACCTCATCTCAGAAATATAAACAGATATAATAATAAAAGTTATACAAAAAATATTAATAAAACATACATGGATAAATGATAATGAGCAAGTTTTAATGATTATCTTGATATAAATAATTTCAAGATAAAGGTGATAAAAAATACACAAACAAAATCCAAGAGAAAAAAGAAAAAGGAAAAAATATAAAAAAGGAAAAAAAATGAAGAATAAAGTAAAAGATAAATGATATACAAAAAGAAACTACAGAAGAAAATAATGGTACACAACAGAAAAAAAGAACTATATGAAAATGAAAAAACAGATTAAATATTATAAATAGAAGAATATGAAAAAAAGCAAAAACAGAAAGAAGGTATAACTAAAGCTAAAGCTCTTGTTGTTGTAGTAGTAGTACTTACAGCATTTTTCACACTTGCAAAAAATTCTGGATCTGATATGGGGTCACTGAGATATGATCGAATAATATTGAATCTTAAACCCTTTGGAGGCTCATTAGTCAATTTAACTCCATTTTGTAAGATAGATACTGGGAAAGCAGTTGAGGGGTAACTGGTCAGCCACAGTCGGAAGTCTGGGTGACATTGTTCTGGGCTTAGTTCCTTTACATGAAATAAAAAGGGAAAGTTATTGAGAAAATAATACGACAGCATCATTAATTTAAAACAAAGTAATTCAAAGAAATTATGTATGTAATTCATCCATACAAAATTAGATGCAAAATAGTGAATAACTGGTAGAAAAACTTTATTTCAAAGATTACAATAACATTTATGCTTTTGTTCCAAATGAATTTATATAAAAAGAATAAAGTAAATTAGAAAAGCTAATTTTTAGGTTGTATATAAAGTCAAATAACAAATTTAAAAATTTTTATTTCTTTTTGAATTACCTAATAATCTACCAACAGTTAGGACAAATTCAAAATTAACAGCCTTTTGAAAAGTCTATTTTTTAATTATCTCATTGAATCAATCTACCAAAAAAAAAAGTTTGATGATCTTTTGACTTCTTCTAATTATTCTCAATATTCATAGATCTTTAAGGGACCCAGGTTTTCATTCTTAAATGGTTATCATTCATTTGATTGATTTTTTCTTTCTTGGGAAGACCGTTCCTGGAGAATGTGTTGACTTAGTCGCAGTCGGGCAGAGTCTCTGGATTGAATCTCTTGATTCCTTCCCTCGTCTTCCCGGTACCAACCATATTTATATGGTCGGTACTCCACTATGCAAATTAGGTGGATCCTACCACAACACCCCCCTCCCAGGCCTTGAAATCACTTTTGGATTTCAAATTGGCTTCCTATATGGGTTGATGATTATGGCTATTTCTTTGTAGATCCATTTGCATAATTTTTATATTTTTTTCGTTTTGGATTCACGTCCAATGGGTCCGTGAACTTCCGTTTCCTACCGGATCTTCTTGGTTCAGGAGTATTCTGTGGAGGTTCTACCTGAAACATATCATACATTATATCAATGGGATCTTCCTCCTCATCCGGTATACTCTCTTCATGCTCTATAACGTAACATTTTTTAAGTTGGTTCTGGTGCCTTTTATGAGTATTCTTCGGCCCTTTAATTATGTAAATCAGGTCACCGATTCTCTTGTCCACTATGCCTCGCTCCCAGAACTCAACGTTGTTTTTGTAGCACTTGAAAAACACCTTCTCTCCGGGGGTGTATCTTTTTCTCGCTGTATACATGGTATTATTTACTCTATTTTTCCTGGCAAAAGTTGTCAAACACTGACTTAACTTTCCTAGCGAACATTAGTTCAGCTGGTGCCATGTTTGCTTGTGTTCTCTGGTTTGGCGTGATTCTGTATACTTGTAAGAATTGCTGAAGCGCCTTTTCCGTTGGAACTCCTGAGGCTTTCTTCAGAGCTCGCTTTAAAGTATCGACAAATCTTTCTGCGAGTCCATTGGACCTCGGATGATACGGCGGCGTCGTTATGTGGTTAATTTGATATAACTCACAAAATTCCTTAAATTCTTCAGAAGTGAATTGTGTACCATTGTCACTCACAATACACTCTGGCACACCGAACCGTGCAAATAGTTCATGCAAAAAAGTTGTTGTGGTATTGGACGTAGGCTTTTTGCAGCGTAGTACTTCCGGCCATTTTGTAAAACTATCTACCACTATTAAGTAGTAAAAATCTTCTACTGGACCAGCGAAATCAATGTGTAATCTTGTCCACGGATGATCCGTCTTGGGCCATGGTTTGTGTACTATAGGTGGTGCCTTAGCTGCTAACGCACACCCTTTACATCGATGAACCATGTTTTCGATATCCACATCCATTCCTTTCCAATACACAAAGCTTCGCATTAAGCTTTTTGTTCTATTAATACCCGGGTGACCCATATGAAAGTCCCGTAGTATTCTTTTCTGCAACTTTTTTTGGTACTACTACTCTCTCACCATATAATAAAACTCCGTCACCTATTGAATAAATCTCCTGCACTTTTTGGTCATTTGCTACCATTTTGCTTTTTATTTCTAAAATGAAATCATCGCTTTCAGCTTCTTTTTTTAATTTCCTTTAGTGTAACCGGTAGCTCTCTTACAATGTTGTTTACCATGCTTTTCACCTCATAATCTGCTCTGATATTTGCAATAATTGATTCTTCGAATCTTTCTTCTTGACTCGGTACGAGTCTTGATAAACTATCCGCATGAATTATATTTTTGGATGATAGGTGCTTTATGTGAAAATCATAATTGAGAAGAATGGTTCCCCATCTCAACAGACGATTTGCCGTATAAACGGGTAACCCTTTCTTTGAACCAAAAATAGTGATCAGTGGTTTATGATCCGTTTCAAGCATAAAATGTCTGCCGTGGATGTATCTATGAAATTTTGTTATGGCAAAAATGATACTCAGCGCCTCTTTTTCTATCTGGGAGTAACTTCTTTCTCCTGGGAGCAAAGTTCTCGAAGCATGTGCAATTGGTTTTCTAGAACCATCTGGCATTATGTGTTGAATACACGCTCCTATCCCGTATGAACTAGCGTCACTTGCCACTACAATATCCAGTTTTGGATTGTAATGGGTTAAAAAGAGGTCGGACGTAAGTATTTTCTTTATTTCATCAAAGGCTTTCTGACATTCTACCGTCCATTCCCATGCCTTGTCTTTTTTTTAGCAGTTCATTCAACGGAGCTCTTAAATTGTACATTCCTTTAATGAACGCTTGATAATAATTTGCAAGCCCCAGAAAACTCTGTAGCATCGCCACATTAGTGGGCGTCGGCATGTCTCTAATCGCAATGGACCTTTCCGGATCTGGACATCTGCCATTTTTGTTGATTATGTGACCTAAATACTTAATTTCCTCCAAACCAAATTCGCACTTTGACTCTTTGACTTTAAATCCAAAGTCCTGAATCTTTTAAATACTTGATTGAGATGCTCTCGATGTTCGTCGACGGTTTCGCTCCTTACTATGATGTCGTCTAAGTAAGCGCACGCAAAGTCTAAATCATTCAACATGACGTCCATAGCTTGTTGAAAAATGGCTGGTGCCACTTTAATACCAAAAGGAAGCCTGTTGTACTTGAATAACCCTCTATGCGTGTTTATCCCTAGTAACTTCGAACATTCCTCTTCGACGGGAATTTGGAGATAGGCATCTGATAAGTCGATTTTTGAAAATATAACTCCACCATTTAGCTTGTTAAAAATCTCCTCCGGACTCGGTAACGGGTAATGGTAGTCCTTAATTACCGAGTTCAACCCTGTCGAAAAATCAACGCAGACTCTGACTTGGTTTGATTTCTTTTTTATGCACACAATCGGCGCAGCCCATGAATTAGATTCTACTTTCGAAATAATTCCCATTTTTTCCAACCTATCAAGTTCTTCGTTAATTTTCTCTACACTTGCGAAAGGCACGTTACGTTTCTTTTTAAAAATTGGCATAGTATTTTCCTTAATTCAAATTTGGCTTCAAACTTGTTACATCTTCCAAGACCAGGTGTGAAGGTTTCCGGAAACTTTTTCTTTAATTCCTCTTTAATGTCCTGTCTTGTTTGCGTATTACTTTCTACTTTTCTGCAGAATGAGTTTAACGGTTTATCCCACAATTCGAATGTTTCAATAAAATCTGTACCCATCAAGTTTTCTCCATTTTTCAGAATGAAAACTTTTATTTTTTTTAACTATCCCGTTCAATTTCATGGGAAGTACAACCTCGCCTTCGAATTTAATTTCCTTTCCAGTCACTGTTCGAGCGCGTTTCGTTGACTTCATTATTGTAGGCCTTTTTAAAATTTTCCATGTTTTATAGTTCATTATTGTTAAATCTGAACCCGAATCGAGTTGAAATTTGATATTCTTTTTAAATATTTCAGTCGTCACATACTTCCTCAAATCTCTATCTGATTTGATATTTGAATTTGTTTGTCTAATTCGGCTATTGACTTTTTTCGTTTTACAACACGACCCTTTGTGACCATTCTTGTGGCACACGAAACATTTTTTATTTCTATATGGGCAATTTACCTCCCAGTGTCTTTCGTTGCACCGTCTACAATTAAATGGTGGAACCTTTTTTTTTCTCCTCATTCTTTTCATTTAATTTTTCTTGTCTATTTTTAAAATACGCCGAATTTTTTTCTCCAATTTTTTTTTTCTGATGGGTAATTTGACTGTTTTTTTTTTTTTTTTAATATAAGCAATGCCAGCTTCTTCAATTTTTTGAGACTCTTTCTTTAAACTTACGGCCCGCTGACACTCCTCTGCTAACTTTTGCAGGGTAAGGTTTTGTTCAGATTCGAGTTTAGACAAAACTCTATGTCTTATTTCGGCACTCTTACTGGATACCAGTCCTTGAGCAAAAAATTAAACACTTGAATTCTTCAACCGTAATCTCTGCCAATCTGAAATTGTCACAATGTCTATTCACTATAGATGCATATGTTAAGTAATCCTGATCATCGGATTTAGCGACATTCATGCATAACCATCGCTTATGCCAAAGCGACATATTTGCTCCAAACAACTCCTTTAGCAATTTCACTGTTTCCGAGAATTCCAATTCATTTGTTCTTCTCGGTAGAATAAAATCTACAAATTTGCTATGTTCCGCTGTACCTAGCTTTCTTAGTAATAGACTGACTTTTCTTGAATTCGACCAGTTTTCACAGTCTGTGTAGAAAATATCTTCATATCGTTTAAAAATACGCTTCAAACGTTTTTCCTTCGTCTGGCACATAGTTGAAAGTTTCCAGCGAATTAAATATGATGTTATTAGAATATGAAGAGTTTCCTTCATTTGCCTGATTGTTGTTTAATTTCTCCAGTGTTAACTTTTGAATTTCTAAAACCTTGATCTGCATTTCTTCCTGTTTTTCCAGTCTTTCCTCTTGTTTTTCTTGATATTTTTGCTGTCTTTCCTTTTGTTCCCTTTGAAACGTTTTGACTTGACTCAACTCCTCTTGCTTTTCTTGATATTCTTGCTGTCTTTTTCTGTTGTTCCCTTATTAATAAGGCAAACTGTTCACTTTGACGTTGTTCAACTGCTGGGATTTGAATTTCAGCTTGACTCAACTGCTGGGCTTTAAATAATTCAGATATGACTTTGGATAATTCATCCATCTTTAGCTGATAGTGTTCATGCAACAAAGAATATACTTTTAAATTGTGTATCCACGAATATAATATAAGCTGACCAAAAAAAAAAAATCGAAACAACTTACGACTTTTTTTTAATTTTATGTCTTGCTTTATAAAATATTGTTGAGCAACCAAAAAAAAAAAAAAAAAAAATTTTTTTTTTTTAAAGTTCGTTACCTTTCAAAGTCGACACGTTGTATTTGTGCTCCTTTTAATTCCATGCATGTTTTTTTGTAGTCGGCCAGCTTTTTTTTTTTTTTTTTTTTTTTTTTTTTTAATTCACCGTTATTCGTTTACGCCACCTTTCAGATTTTTCTGAGTGAACGTTCCTTTATGCTTAGTCGTCCTTTAACGAGTTTTAAATATCCAGAACTTCAGAATACTTTTCCGTTCCATTAGATGTTGGACTTTTAATTAATAATTTTTTCCTTCAGCCTGGGTTCTTCAAAGACTTGTCCCAATTGTTGAAGGCTATCAATTATCAATTCTTTTTTTTTCGTAAAGTTCTTTATACCTCGTCGCCATTGTTGAAACTTGAATAAAGCATGGAATAATAATAATACAACACAAAATGTACTTAAACAAAATGTATTGAAACAAGAAAGTGTACAATATTTACATATAGTTTTTTGTATATTCTTGGGAAGACCGTTCCTGTAGAATGGGTTGACTTAGTCGCAGTCGGGCAGAGTCTCTGGATTGAATCTCTTGATTCCTCATTATTTATTGTACTATGTACAAAAATGTGGCACAAGGCCGAAAAGGGGGCTGGGGAAAAGGACGGTCATCACTTGTCTTAAAATAAAACTTAGCTAGCCACAACCACTGACCCTATCATACTAAACAATATTCCTATCACCAAAACAACACATTTATCCATACCTTTCTTACTACATCCACCAAAATGCTTCTTTGACTCAATGAAAATCCTAAATACACCCCTTATGTACAAATATTGTCTGTGGGGGGGGGGGGCATAAAAACAACAATTTTTTAAAAATCCCCAATGAGTATATACAATATGTCGAAATATATTTACAAGAAACCAAACAAAATTAGTGTTAGTATTAAAACCCCCCACAAACTTTGAATGTGGCAGAAATATCAGTTAACCGGACGAAATCGATGCGGGACTATGAAAATAAGGACACATTCAAACCGTCAAGCACTCACACAAGCACTCACTCATCCATACACAACAACAAATACGAAAGCACACGCACGAAACGAAAGGCGCCCCACATCCACCAGAGAAACTGACATCACTGACCACCTAAACGAGGGAGGGGACGGGGAGTTAAACTAAAGGAAGAAAAGTGGGGACAGAAATAAAAGGGGACCAATGAGCAAACACACCCTAGCTAAGTTTATCAGAACAGGAAAGAAAAACTAAACGAAAAAATACACAAATCCTACTCTAACCTAATTTCGGGATGGGTTGCCCATGTTCAACCCAGGAAAACAATATCCTGATGCCTAACCGACATCAAAATGCCACTCCAAGTCAGCCCCTTTCACACGGCACAAACGCGCAAGATTCACCCACCTTTTGCTGAATTCTGATGAGGTGAGCCGCCGCCTTTCCGTCCTAATCTTGACTTTAAGCTTATGCTTAAATTACAAGATCAGTTGGGAAGAGGTGAACTTCTCGCCCTCATGAATCCCTTCTGACGCGTCGTCCAAATCACGACTCTCATAACCCCTAGTAAGCAACAGAACACATAGTGTTCAGCCTTCGTCAATTGCGGCACCACATTGCTACAAACAGAGTTAGCTTCAAGGACAAAAAACTTTCCCTGCAACATGCGAACCATGAGGCCTTCAACAAACTTGCACAACGGCACTACCGCCTTGCACCGAAAAAAGGCGTGACCAATGGTCTCGACTTCCCCAGTACAGCGACGACAGTTTGGATATTTCTCCAAGCCTGCTGAACAGAGTCTCTTGCCGACCCAGAGGGCTTCACGAATCACCAGCCAGGTGAGTGATGCCTCATCGTTATTGAGGCATTTCAACCCAGGCGCCCAAGGCCATATCGAGCGAGCCTCCTGCTTCGTAAGACCGAGCTCGCCAATTAGATCATCTTGTGCGGCCCCCCTAACTAATACTTGATACAATGCCTTACGAGACAACGCCTGGGCGTTGGAGAGGCCATCCGTAGCCCGCAAGAGGAGCTTCAGAGCGCGACGACATTCACGATAGAAGGAGCACTCGGCACGTGGTGTACGGCCGGCCTCTTCTTCGCACGAGTGCACACTTCTCAGGGACGGGAAATGTTTCTGGACGTCTTCTTTCCAAAAGGCACCCTCCTCATCCGACCCGCGACACATTCGGTCTAGAAAGGTGATGCGAAGCATATATTGACGAATCTCAATGCTAGGCATACCCAGACCGCCCTCCGAGGGATGAAGGCAACAGATCTCGCGACATACCATATGGGCCTTGCCTCTCCACAAGAAAGAGAACAAGGCCTTGACTAATGACATTAGTCGGGCATACGGGAGTGGAAGCACAGAGAGTCGGTACAGGAGAATTGGATATATGTGTTTCACACATACTTCCGCCCTTCCCTTCAGGGAAAGGTTCCTCCGAGACCACAGATTAACCGCGACCTCGGCCTTCCCTTGTACCTCCGACCAATTCATTTCCAACTGGAGATCAGGACCGAACCAGACGCCGAGAATCTTGATCGGCCCATCCGTCCAGAGGAAAGGTCCGGGAAGAGAAACTCCCTTCCACGCACCCAACCGCAAGCCAACAGACTTATCGTGGTTGATCTTGGCCCCTGTCACCATGTCATGCCCACTGATCTCCTTGCTGACTTTGTTAATCTCGGCTCTGCTCGACACAAGAACCGAAACGTCGTCAGCATAGGCTGAATACCTGGCCGAGGTGGAAGCACCAGGCAGCGAAATTCCGCGTAGGACTGGATTCGCCTTTAACTTGCGAAGGAATGGTTCCAATGCAAGAACGTAAGCATAGGCGAAAGCGGACAACCTTGACGAATGGAGCGAGACAATACGAAAGGCTTCGATCTTACCCCATTCACTTCCACCAGCGCACCGGGGTCGCATACAAGAGTCGGATCCAGGAGCGAAAGTCGGCTCCGAAACCGGCCGCCGAAAGGACAGCCTCCAGAAATCGATGGTCAACCCTATCGAAGGCCTTGGACTGATCCAAATTGATCAGCGCGGCTTCACTGTCGACTTGTTCTAAGATCAAGCGTACCATGTGAAGGTTATCCTGAATAGTCCTGCCCTTCACAGCACAAGTCTGTTCGGGGCCAATCAGACGAGACAGGACAAGCTGCAGACGGTTGGCTAAGATCTTCGCCAAAATCTTTAAATCCGTATTTAACATCGTTAAAGGGCGAAAGTTCCCTAACCCATCCCCACCGTTCTTGTCCTTACGCAGCAACTTGATCACACCCCCTGGTGAAGCGTTGAGGTAAAGACCCTGCTTCATCCAGTGGTTGAAAATCAGTTCCAGCAAAGGAACAAAAACGGGCGACAGCCTCAAGTACACTTCGTAGGGAAGACCATCTAATCCCGGAGACTTATCCAGGCCAACCTGCTTCAGCGCTTCCCAGATTTCCGACTCTGTTATGGGACCCTCGCACCTAGCCGCTTCAGCTGCCTCAAGGCAGGGAAAGTCAGCCAAATAGGCGTCGAACTGAGCAGAGCTCAGACCGGGCTCCCTGGTGAAAAGATCCTGAAAGTAATCCCGAAAGGCCTCGCATATGCCCGCGTTTGTAGTCACGGTCCGCTTATCCGGCAATGTGACGCCCGCTATATGTCGCCTAGACGCGTTCCTATTCTCCTCTGCACGCAGTTCAGCGGCCATGTTCGTCGCCTCAGAAGACATTCTTTTTAGCCTAGCCCTAACTACCAGAGCTTGATCCTTCTTGATAAGCAAGGAGGACAACTCTGCCTTAGCTAAGACTATGTCCCCACTAACACGGGATTTCACGGCCCGATCAACTTTTTCTTCTAAAGCCGTTTGCGCCGCTAATCTATCTAGATTGAGTCGACGACTAAAATCAGCAGCAAACGTTCTAATTTTGGATTTTAATTTTCCCCACCAGGCGTTTCCCACAACCGCCCCCGTCAATTCCCTTTGTATCGTTAGTAACAGCTGATCCCAGAAACCCTGATCACCAAAAAGTGAACAGTTCAATTTCCAGTACCCAGCCAACCTAACCTTAGGCTTATCTAAGTTTACACGGACCCGGACAAGCCTATGATCCGTATAAACTATATAATGGAAACTTGGACATCCTAAGAGCCCTACATCGACTCTCCTAACTAAGACTCGGTCCAGGTAGCTCGCAATCGAGCCAGGAGCCGAGTTGCCACTATTTGTCCAAGTCCATGCTACCTCCCGAGGGTGTTCATTCCGGAACTTATCGACAAGATCAAACCCATCGATAAAATCCCGAAATGGTTTCACATCCGGGTTGTTAGTACCTTGTTTTTTTGTTTTTGCCCTATACGATCTATATCGGGGTCAAGGACGGCATTCCAATCCCCGCTAAAACTACCCGACGAGATGTCGTCAAGAACGGCGCGATCTGCCGAAACAAAGCAGGCCGCTCGGAATGGATATTGGGCGCATAAACCCCAATGAGACGTAGAACCTTATCCTTTATGGTAACATCCAGCACGCAAAGCCTGCCCGCCGGATCCGCGAAGACAAGGGTACATGCAGCCTTCAAAGACTTGCTCACTAGCCAAGAGACACCCTTGAACGACCATCAAAACATGCTGAATAAAGGGCGAACCCCTTAGACAGTATGTCCTCACGATCATGAGAAGAAAACCGGGTCTCTTGCACACAACACACATCCACCCCGAGGCGCTGAAGGTCACGAGAGAGCCTCGCCCTGCGAGACTCGGACCTCAGGCCCCGGACATTTACACTAGCTAACCAGAGAGCCATAGTGAAGACCGATTAGGGTTGAACTACTGGTTTGAACATGGACGGGGTAAGGATACCGACCGCCTCTCCCATAGACCCATGGCCCATCTTAGTCTTGATGGTGCCGTCTTGGGAGATACCGCCGATATCCCAGGGGAAGTTCAATTTAAGTGCTCTATATAGGGAGGGGTGAACTAAAACGGGGACCCTCCCAGCACAGAACTGTTTTAAATTTTTTAAATGGTCATTTTCAATGATAGCGATGGGTAAAGCCATCTTATATGCATTGATGGCCTCGTCCACCATGGCCCAAATCTGTTTTGCAGCAGGTCCTGACCTTATCACAGTCAAGACTCTCTGCTCATTTGGGAAATTTTGTGGTACCTCTATATCCAGGTCCGCAAACTGCTTGATGGAGAGCAAGTACTTCAGGTCCTTTAACCTGTTCCCATAATCCCGGGCTCTCTCGGCCTGGGCTGGGGAAATATGACACACCTCCTCTCCAGTGTTGAAAATCAGTCTTTTCTTTCTTTGCTCTTTTGGCTCTTGCGTGGGGCTTCTTAGACGCTTGGAAGCGGCGGGAGGCATAGCGGGTTTTTTGACGGGTGATTGACTGGGGGTACGGAGGGGAGTGGATTTTTGTTTAACGGGGGAGGGAGTGGGTGTATGGAGAGGGGTATAGAAAGACCTATGTCTATAGGGGCTGGGATCTCTACTGAGGGGAGAGGATTTGGATGGCGATATCACAGGGGGAGGTTGTTTCTTCGGTGAAGGAGTGGGCCGAGCAGAGGACGTTGAAGGGATAGGGTCTTTTCTTTTTGCATCCAATTGCTTCTTCAGCTCTTTAATTTTCTCGGTCTTTTCGAATCCCGGATCAAATTTGCGTTGTTTTTCTTGGAGTGTCAGTTCAGAGGCCGGGGCATCGCCCTTAACGTTGCTAGAGGGAGTGGGGCTGTAAGTGCCTTTCTTCCTTGGGGCTTCAGGGGACTGAGGACCCGCTGTCCGGCGCTTCCCTCTGGCCTTACCAGCAACCAGCCATTCCCCCTCCCCCTTCTCCACAACTGCACTGGCAGCGGGCGAAGGCTCTTTGGGGAATGTGGCTTTTGATGACATGCCAACCGGAGGATTAACCGACCCGGTCCCGGAGGCTGGTACGCCCATTACAGGCGAGGCGGAATGTACAAACGCGGTCAGAGGAGGATCTTGATCAACTGGAGCTTGACTTCCAGAGGCCTTCTTCTCTGGGCAGGAGGAGGAGAGATGACCAGTCACTCCACACCTCCAGCATACCGGTCTTCGACCCGTCACAATGACCGGTAACTTCAAGCTACCAACATCCAGACAGTTGGGGATGGAGCAGAAGGCTTTCTCGTCCAGCATGATGTCAAAGCTCCACCCCCCGCTCAAGCTATCACAGGAAGCTCCCAGAATTTCGCCATACTGGGAGAAGAACGCGGCGAGATGTTCCCCGATAACCTGAGGAGGGACCTCGTATACTGTTAATCTGGTCCTTCTTCGGCCTTCGTACTCCGTCTACAGTATCAATTCTTTAGTTTTAGCTCGCGGCTAACCGCGGCGACGCAGTTTTCCGATGTGGGCAACAGTACGTCCCACATGAAAAATTTAGCTCCTTAACTATTCTGAGGGGCTTAAACCCCAAGGACTCTAGTGCTTTTAACACTGTGTTTTTCGTCGAGCGACAAATTTTGCGCGTACGCTTGTCCACGACGAAAACTGACACTATTCTTTTCTCAATTTTCTTTAGTTCTTGGGGTCTTCTAAGAGTCCACCTTCTACAACAAGGTGAGCGTAACTCTTAGCACGCTCCAAGAACTCCGCTAAATTGATTATGCACTTTGGTGGGGACGACCAACAAGAGGGCGATTCCCCGGCCTCAGGTTTATCTTGCAGGGTTATTTCTGGCTTCTTTTTCATTTTGGGAATTTTGGCCATTATTGGCCTCCGTAGATTTTTTCTTTTTTTTTATTGCCATTATTGGCCTCCATACCAGTATTTCCTGGTTTTTTTTTTTTTCCCAGCGGTTTCATCGTCGCTAGTGGAAGTAGGGTCAAGTGCTGGATATTCTTTTATATTGTCTTTATCCGGGGGGTCTTTTTTGGTGGGATTAAATAAATGTTTTCGTATAGCCTTCCTATAGTCAGACAAATTAGGCTTTTTTTAATGACTAAAAATGAAGGTGTTTTTTTTTTCCTTCTTTTCCATTTTTTAAATATTAAGAAGGAAGGGGAGGGGGTAAATACGGGCGGGAACCGCCTTATAGGCGGAAAAAAAAGTGAAGGGGAGGGTAAAAATAAAGTTTCGCTTATCAGCGAGACAACAATTTAACTTAGCAAACAAAGATCAACAGACGAAAGTAAAACAGAAGGACGTGTGAAAAAAAATTAAAAAGACAAAAAAAACACAAATGTAAACAGATAAAATGAAAACGCAAAACAAATGGACAGACGAAGAAAATGTGAACAAGGTTCACAAAAACGAAGAAAGAACAAAAATTAAAAGGACAACAGACAAGAAAGCAACAAATTACACAATAAAACGAAAAGTTATAAACGGAAAAATAAGAGAAAACGCTATACAAAATAAAGTACGAAACTAAAAATGTGACAATTTACAATATGGCTGCCGATAAAAAACGGTCAACCCAACAACAAAAACGTTAAATAAGGAAAAAAAAAGGACAGAAATTACAAATTAAAAACAAATATTATATACACGTAATTAACAGATAAAACGTAGAAAATTTTAACGGGTATTTAAATAAAAAACACAGAAATATTTAACACGTAATAAATAAATAAATAAATAAAGGGAAAAAAAAAGGTCAGACGAGAAACGTAAAGACGAAAAATAAACAGATAAACTCCGGGGTGTGGGCACGGGAAGAAAAGAGATTTAACAAGGAAAAAGTAAAACGTAAAAGAAAATAAAAAATAAAAAATAAATAACTAATAACAAAAATGAAGTAACGGTAAAAAAGAGGGAAAGGAAATGAAAAGGAAAAAATCAAATGGTCAAAATAAGAACATTAGAAAAATGACAAATTTAACAAAAAGTCAAAAAGTAACGTTAGAAAATGGTAAAAATAAATCAAAACTTAGCTAAATTAAGGCAGTCAAAAAGTTCAAAAGTAATCCTCTGAAAGACAGAATAAATGTCTAACACAGTCAGACAAGAAACGGTGGAAAAACCAAAAAGAATCTCTTGATTCCTCTCCACCGTCTTCCCGGTACCAACCATATTTATATGGTCGGTACTCCACTATGCAAATTAGGTGGATCCTACCACAACACTTTATTAAATTCTTTGTCTTTTTTATACCATACACTTTCAATTGTTAAAAATTACATTGTTATGGGAGCTCTAATCTGTCTATCCATTAATGCAGAGGGATTTTGTAGTCTGACAGCATGTGGAATTGTTCTATAGCTTAATAGTAATCATGGTAAGTAACTCTCTATATTATCATTAGATGGGAAAATGCTTTTAGTCCCATTTTCACAGTGTGCACCATTCTTTCTACAATTCCATTTGATTGTGGGTGATAGGGTAGTGGTTTATATGGAATGCATCCCAGCACAAACTTTCCTCCCAAAAATTCTGGTGTGTTATCTGAGACCAAAGATTAAGGCACCCCATTCCTTGAAAATATTGTTCTTAATATTTGTTTTACAGTTGTGACTTTTCTGTCAGCAACCTTAATTATTTCAGGCCATTCTGAAAATGAATCCACTAACATTAAAAATAGCCCAATGCCTTTAATATGGGCATGATCTATATGTCCATGTTTTTTTTTTCTTTAGGCCACAAATGAATTTTGCTTAGACAAAAGTTTTTTTTTATTTCAGCACACTTTAGGCATCCTTTTACATAGTCTTCTACATCTCAAGAATATTCTGGCCACCATTCTTGTAATTTTAATCTCATTTGTGTTGCTGTTATACCACAATGTACATCATCGTGTACACGTTTTAGTACTTCTTTTCTTAAACTTTATGGTGGGTATTATAATATCTCCATTGCATATTATGCCTTTATCTACAGTTAACTTATGCCTCAATCCTTTGTTGGGTCTTTTTGCTGTTGAACAATTGCTCCATGTGTTTCTTTTTATTCCGTCTGAAATTCTACTTAACACTGGATCTTGTATCTTTTTCCATTCTGAGATAATTTAGGGGGTAACATGTCCATTTCAACCCAATGCAGTTTTTTATCTTCTAAATTTTCAGATGTTTCTAATTTTTTATGGTCAAAATTTAGTCTCGATAGTGCATCCATGTGTGGAATAGTGTTTCCCTTTATGTATATAATGTCAAAATCAAAGGCTATGAGTTTTATAGCCCATCTTAACATTCCAGAAGATATGACATTTGATAATTCCTTTCTGGGGTTAAATATAAACTCTAAAGTTAACAAAAATGTTTGTCCTAACAAAACATTTTGAGCTCTTTCTGTGCTCCATACTATTGCTAATGCTTCTTTCTCAATATTTGAGTAATTAGCTTCAGTTGACGTTAATTTTCTTGACAGGTACATTATTGGATGACCTTCTTAAGATAAAATTGCAGCTACAGCATGTTCACTTGCATCCTTAGTCAATGTCACTTCTTTTTTTGGATTAAAGATTTTTGCAATCAGTTTTCTTATTAATGCCTATTTCAAGCTTTCAAATTGCCTTTGAGTCCATTTAATTTCTGTATTCTTTTCCCTTAATTCTGCAAATGGTTCTATTAGTTTACTGTATCTAGGTATATATTTGCTATAAAATATTGGTCAATCCCAAAAAGGATTCTAATTCTTTTTTATTTTTTGGTGCAGGTACTTCCAATATTTTATTAATCAGTTTATTATCTGGTGAAATTCCTTCTTTAGATATTTGGTATCCCAAATACAATATTTTGTCACAATTTAACTCACATTTATCAGCATTTTTTTAATTTGTTTATAACTTGTTTAGATTTTTTTTAAATTCCTCTTTACTGTAAGTACCTATGCCTATATCATCTTGATATATGATTATATTTTTTACCCCCTCTGATAGAACTTTTCAATTGCCTTTTAAAAAATATGGCTTGAAGTCTTAACTCGAAATAGAAGACAAGTCCATCTTAGTAAGCCTATCAGGGTATTAATTGTAGTGACTTCTTTAAATTTTCTGTCAATTTCTATTTGGTTATATGCCAATTTCAGGTCAATTCATGATTTGCTGTTTCCATGTTAGATAAGGGGAATGAATCAACACATATCTGATGATTCACACCTTCTTTGTAATCCCCGCATATCCTTAAATCACCATTGGGCTTTCATATTGCAACAGTTGGTGGAGCCCAACTGCTACCATCTTGGGTATATTTTTCCAATATACCTTGTTCTACCATTTACTTTAGTTTTGCAACTACCATGGGAATGTGAACAGGTATTTTTTGAGATTCAAAATAGACCAGGCAATTATTTTCTTTTAGACAAATGCTTGCTTTTTTAATAGTCCTATGCCAGGTTCTCTGACTTTATACAGTTTATTAATTTCACCATATCCATTTTTAAAATGTCTATTCACAGGAGTTCATGCTTTTTTGTGTATTCTACAACAGTGATGGGAATAATCTCAAAATGGTTTTTGTCTCGAATGTTCCTTCAAAAGAGCCTTGAATCTTGATGACAAATCCATCAAATTGTTTTAAATTAAGATTATAGTTTCTTAATTTGGGTTTACCCATTTTTCCTAGAAATTCCTTGGGATCACGGTAACATCACTCCCTGTGTCAACCTGCATGGGAAAAATTATGTCATTCAATTTTACAGTCTCTCTACTTTTGCAGGTGTTCTTATCAAATATACACCTTTATTTTCAGTATGAGGGTTTATTTTTTTACCCTTTCTATTCTCTTTTTGTATCTGCACACAGATTGGAAATGCTTTTTTCTTTTATGGTTTAAACATAATTTTCCCAGGGCTGGATCTTTGTTTTTGTTTCTTTCGTGTTCTTTGTTGCAATATTTGTACTTAATTAGGATTTCAATTATGATGTATGCTTCCACATTGTTTTTAGAATTATTAAATTAATTCTAATTGCTGCAAGAATTATACACTTGCTTCTAAATTCATATCATTCACTTGAAGCCATTCTAGGATCTTATGTTTGTATGTAACATCCTATATGCCTTCATTAATCTTAGAAGGATCAATTCATCTTCTATAGATATTTCTCTTGAGCCCAGCTTTTCAAATTCACAATGTCATTGCTGCTTTCAATTTGTGTAAATATTGCATTACGGTTGCATTTGGGTTCTGTCTATTTTCCAGAAATTTTGTTCTTTCTGCAATAACCAGTTTTTATTTTGGTTGCATGTTTCTTTTTATAATGATGTACACTATTTTCTCATATGGCACAGTCTTCCAGTATTTTAGGTTAGATCCAATGGATAAATTCTTTAAGGCTTCACATCCCGGTTAAGGTAAAAAAGAAATTGGAGTAATTTCAGATAATTCCAGAACTGACATCCATTAATTTTAGCACGTGGAACTTTAACAGTCCAACACTGCCCAACATCTAATCCACATTTCGACATTCCAACCATCCAATGAAGAAGGCCCTATCAGCAAAGGCCGAAACGCTGTTATGAATCTCTGGTTACAAAGATGTCAGGACAATATTCCGGGTAATCTATAATAGGCATTTACTGTCGTATTCTTTCTTTTTATAATGGTCATTTACATACATTCCAGTATTTTATGGTAAACCTCCTGCCGAAAATACCAAAATAAACCAGTATTATAATTTCCTTTAAGGCTTTCTTGGCTTTCAAATTGTTATATCAGATTTATGAAATGACTAGTTTGACAACTAATTTAATTTCTATGTGATGAGTTCATTAAACGCGGTTATGGGTCCTATCAGTCACGCCATATTGTTATGAAGTACAGTTCCAGAAATAAACGTTGTTATATCAACATATGGTAGTTTATTATAGACAAGCCCCTTTACAACAATAAACAAAATAAAAAGTGAAAATAAAGGTTTCCATTTTTATTTGTTTTAAGAACGTGTGATTTTAGATATCTTTTTCAGATTTTGAAAATATGATATTTCAAAATCTGCTTTGATTCTAATAGTTCAATGAATAAACGTGGTTAAAATAAATATAAAAAAAAATACTACAATGAATTGTTTTGTTGAGATTGCCTTAACGATGAACTTTTCTCAATGTACGGATGCTGTTGACACGTTATCATAGCGTTTTTGGAATAAAGACCTTAAATAATTTTTCCATTTAACCCTCCTGCGAGGTATCAATTGTTTTTCTTGAAGGTGAAGAGACAGACAAATACAAGAAATAGTTTGACAACGTCACTGAGTAGACAGAAAACTTTTCAATGACACCTTCATTGGCCACGCAACAGAGACATTGGAGTGAACTCAACCCTGCTTCCAAAGCCTGGTCATGGGGTTGTTTCTGATTGATGTGAAGAACATAAAAAAACTTCTTTGGGATTGGATAGTCATGAATATCTCTTTCACCGACAACATTTCAGGCCAAGCTGTGTGCCCTTTAAGTTTGGAATGCTTTTTTAACAGGCTAGAAAAGCTATCTCTACTAAAGGATCGGTGGGAAGCATTTTCTGACACATGATCCCCTCTCTTTAAAATATTAGACAAGTTTTTCCCAAACGGTGTGGCGTGTCTCATAAGTGTGACAGAAGAGGATAGCAGGTGAGGCGGAATTATTGAAAGACAATCAAAGACTTAGAAACAGTTTCAAAAATTTATTTGCCTGTAGACAAATATTATTCCAGAATTAAAATTTATTTTATGCATTGCTTCCAGTATAAATAGTTACAAATAATTATTGACTGATTTTATCATTGTGATATTTTTGCATTATATCAAGTATTAAGAATATAGTAACTAAAGTCTCTAAAATTGGAGGAGAGAGTTATCCGCAGTTATCTCCTTTAGCGACATTTGTTTTGTTTTTTTTAATTTTTGAATGTACTTTTCCCACATAAAATTTGGTGAGGTGCGATCCTGTTCATTCTTAAATGGCGGCTCAGAGAAATTGCCCTTAGATGAATGTGTTATGTGGACTCAGTTAATCTTTGATTTTCTTAGTTACTAAACTAGTTGGAAAGAAACAACTATCTTTTTTTTCACTAACACGAGAAGAGTTCGGTTTAAAAAAGTTAAAATTTCCTATCCAGGGCAGATTTTGGAATTGGGCAACAGTTTCGTTTAGAATATCGGCGCAACATAATTCCGACCCCAATTTCCTTTCCTTGTCCGTTGTGCCATTTAAGTTAAAACTTAGTGAATATGTATTCAGATGCAGATTTGGTTAAAGTGACTTGGGGAAAATATAAAAGTTTAAATATATGGTTCCATAAAACACATTGTCTCTCGTTTTATGGATTCATTTTTTTATGTGGCAGGCCGAATTTGGGTGATGGCCAGTAAAGGCAGAGAGTTTTGGGGAAATACCAAAAAATAGTTAGAAGAACGGCATGATCGAACAGATGAAAATTTTGAACGTATTCCATTGACTAATTGACTTTTGTCGAGATGAATATCAAAAGGACAAGAAACATAAGCTCGATTATTTCCAAAGCTTGTATTTATATTGCTGTAATTTGTTGCGTGATTAATTATTAATTATTTCAGAATTTTCGAGGGCCGGTCTCCAGTGGAGTTGTGACCCTCGAACCTATATATATAACACAATTTCTCTGTATGATAGGAAGAACTGGTACATCTCAATTTTCATAAGATAGTATACATAAAAAATACAAACATTTTGTAACATAAATTATTTTAAAACATTTTTATGGTTATGATGGGTCCTCCCTTTTTGGGCATTGTGGACTCTATAAAGATGAGACAAATGGACTGCTGCCGTTAAATAGTGGCAAAGTTAGACAGCCAGTCAGAATACAGAGAGAGGAGATAGAGATAGTAAGAAGACTGAGATTGTGATTGAGTTGGAGGTAGAGTAATAGTGTGAGGTTTGACCGCATTACCACCACGCCAGACTCTAAAAGAAGTCCTACTTCGAGACTGTATATATCTATATATTATTGCTACTAATCGCGTTCCTGGATTTACTAACAGTATTACCCTTTTTGTATTATTGTAAAAAACATTTAATTTCTTATCTTTAATTTTATGCATTTGTTATTCATTGGAGACTGATTTTCATCTCGAATTCACAAATGTTTTTTTATAGATTCTTTTTATAGTTACAAATATTTAAGTTCGCTATGTTTATAATAAACAATATTGAACTTTACCGGCTTAGCATCCTCCGTTCAGAGGTTTCGGGTGGGTATGTACCGGTCTTGCTTGCCTGGTGGTCATACGCATGATGAAAAGAGACGAATGTAGGGCGATATATTTCTTTGTCTTAAATATAAATATCTAAGAACTCACATAAAGGCAATTATACATAAGTATTAATTTTTTATGATAAGGTTTTAATACCCAAGGAAATAATATCTGTCATATAATGGTCCCTTTAGGTGTCAATATGTCAACAGCATATAGTTTAAGTAATTCAAATACACAACAAAAAAAAAAAGCTAACGAATATTTTTTTTTGTCATTTCTCATTTAGTTGTCAACGAAGGATGAAGTAAATGCATTGTTAAAATGGCATCGCATGCTTCCGTGGTAAGGAATGTAGGATCGAGTCTTGTTAGAATCTATTCCTTATTTGGAATGCTTGTAATTTACTTTTGGAAGCCGAAGAACTCATCAAATGAAAAAATTATGATGAGAATCACACAACGTTCTACAAAGAAAAGATGTCGCTTTATATTTTTGAGCAGCATCTAAAAAAATTTATCTTAGGATGTATAGACCGTCTTTGTAATATGTTTACAATAATGCACTTAAAATATCATCTTTCCATGTCAACCAACTTTCTTGGTTTTGTTACATTATCAAATTTCAACAAAAAATCTAAAAGGAGATTGACTGAATAAAGAAAGATTGAATGATTAATTTTTTTGAAGGCTTCAGATCACCGGATTCCAGATATATGAGTTTTTTTTTTTTTTAAATTGGCAAATATAGAAACAAAAGACATCAAAATTTGTTAACAAAGTCAGCGAAGAAAACTGTCTGTTTGTCGCCTCTAGAATTTGAAAAAAAAAAGATAGGCATAACTAATTCACATGAAATCATAAAATTTCTAGTACCAGTTAAATGTTAGAATTTTCAAATTCCTGATGGAATCATATCGTGTCTCTGGAAATGGCATGTCCTGGAATCTGTTTAATTCGATCTCTAACTCCAAAATAACCAAATTTTTCAATAAGAAATAGACAAAGATGGCAAGTAGTGTAATTCTGTCTTGTTTTATTTTCACATAGACAGGATAAATAGGACGCTGCGATTGGATGGACAGTGAATAATGAAATTTGTTTTGTCATTCGACGAAACAATGGTTCTTTTTCCATTCTTGTCTCGACAAAGTTTGCCAAATGTCGATGACTTGTTACTTTTCTGCTATGGATAATTTTCGATAATTATGTTCTCACATAATAACAACAATAATTTTTGTCGGCACCGCTCGCATCCGGGCATTCCATATCGTCATCCTTTCCCTATTCACTCCCGCTTCCTGTTGTCGGTGGCTGAGATGGCAGTGATTCAGAGAGAGATTTGACGAAAATATTCGTGTGAATTTGATCTTGGCGGACAACTCTGAACGACGGAGAAACCCACACACTTTGCCAGAAGCGCCTCCCCTCACGGTTTAAAGGGGTGTTATAGACAATCAATGGTTTTAAGAAAGAAATACGACAATAGCAGAAATAGATTTAAGTCATTTATTTCAATAGGAACGTGTGGGTTTTCAATGACAGCTACCTTGTGGTATAGTTCTTAAGCGGGCTGCCGATCTGGGTTGATCTCTCATAGTTGTTTTTCACTGGTTGCGCTCCTCCTTGGTGCCCAGACTGACCGTGACAGATCTCTTCCTTTGCCTCCTGTTGACTCCCATTGTACTTCTGTGTGACCCCTTTTATGGTGTTTTTTATGGCTTAACAGGCTCGAAAAACGATGCTAGTATAATTAGGTGGGAAGCATTTTTATTGGTCGAAAAATAGAAACACTTTAAAATATTATTTTATTTTTCGACCGGAACTCATGCATCGGGGGGAACATGCGTAAATGAAGATAATGGTCATTTTGTGTTGGGGCTTTGTCCCATTCACATCTGGCTCTCGCTCTTGAGTATGTTAGTTTATTTGCCTGTAAATCAGCTGAGATATGTCTTATTTTATTTTATTTGTCCCTTTTTGCTGAGAATAAGATAACTTATTTTCAAAACAGAGACAAAGTAAACTTGGCTTCCTATACTTATTTAAATAATAAAAAGCTAAGCTAAAAGATTTTCACCTCAATATGTTCAGCTTGTTTTAATTAATGTGGTCTGTCCAAACATGTTTAAAACTAATTGTTTTAATTAATGCAGTCTGTTCGAACATGTTTAAAACTAATTCAAATATATTTTTGTGAAAATGCTACTTATATTGCAAATTGACTTTATAGATTGCCTCCCAATCTCAGTATCAGTAAAACCTTTTTCAAGTACACTGAATATTCAATGACTTCTTTTGAGTCAATCATAACAAGTTTCTTCTTTCTCAATACTTTTTACTCTTTCAAATGCTTCAAAACATTTCTGGCCAGCAAAGAAGGACATTTTTCTAACATTACACATCATCCCTAAATTAGTAGATATAAGATTTAATTAATTTCTCTTATTACAGGTGAATATAAACAAATTAATAATAAGTGAAAAGATGACTTTACATGTTTGTATAAAATAAACTAAATAAATAGTAATAACTATTAGTTATTAACTAAATAAAAATATCAGGTAAGAGTTGACTGTTACCTGATATAACAAAGACAAGAAGTGCAAGTTACCATTTACATAAAGTTGAAAAATAATTATATTTTAATATTTTTGTTTCACTTATTAGAACTTAATATAATCATGATCAAAAAATAATTATCAGTGACTAATGTAAAAGCATCTTGTTGAGAGTGGAACTTTTCTAATTTCAAAAGTAAAGCAAAATTACTTTTAAAAGATAAAAATGAAAAATGACCAACCTCACAAATTTTTTCCAAAGTATTCATCCAAGAAGCAGCAAGATGACAATTCTGAAGCAAGACCCAAGTACCTTCCTTGGTGGCTTTTTCTATCATTCTCATTGCAATTGGACCTTGACCTTGTCCAAGAGATAAGGACTCAAATTTGGAACCACCAAAGCCCTAAAAATAAATAAAAGTAATTTTTATTTTAAGAAATTTTATATGCCCATAAATAAAAAATATATAGATGGGTCAAAATGTTATATACAGCATAATAATTTTTCAATTTTATTTTCATTTTAAAATACTTATGTGACAAATTAGATCAGTGTCCAGTATTTTTTGACAAAACCATTTATTCATATAAATTCAGTATTTTCTCTGACTTATGCCAACTTTAGATAAATTGTATGTATATTCCATTATAAATGAATTGAACAAATTCTTTAAGTAATTATTAAAACTTTAGCATATTGGAACCACTGACCAGACAAAGAATTTTGCATGGATGAGTGATAATCTGAAGGAAACGGGCCTGGAGAATATACCACAAGTGTAAGAAGAACTTTACACTCCAGCTCCATAATCACTTGAAGATGAAGTTTGTTATTTAACAAAATCACTTGTTTACTTACTGGCCCTGAAAAAGATCTTTTCTCTTCCAATTTATCATTCAAATGAGCTACTTATTTACTGTAGTATTGGGTGGTAACAGCAGATTGGTTCTAGGTTTCAAAAATTCATAAAGAATTTTTTGAATTATACCAGAGGAAAGAACATTTCCCTCCCATTAGATTCCATTGAAGGTAAGATGTTGAAGGTTGCTCTTGATCTAGCCATGATTGCTTTTTTTATTTTGGATTCTCCTAATAAATCCATTTTTCATTTCTACTGATTATTTTGTGTAAATCTGACCATTTTGTCAAACCAAAAGCATTTAACACTGTTTTGCCTTTCTATAAGGAAACTAGTGACATATGTAAAAAGAGACTCTTACAATAGTCTATCCAACACCAGGATCTGTTTTAAATGTATGACCTGCAAAGACTTCATTTTCCTTTTGAGACAGTTTCTTTACAATACATGTGAGACATGGCCAAATCTTTTTTCATCCTGAAGTTAAGCCATTTTCTTTAGTGTGACATTGACTGTTACAAAAAAAATGCATGCAACCCTGGGCTTCTTTGTCCTCTGCGGTAGTTCACTACATGTTTTCCTGTAGTAAATGATGTATTGATTTTTACAGGCAATAAAAATGATTTACTCAACTTTTAAAACCCAAGCAACATAAAACTTACCAATGCTTAAATAAGTAAGTGGGTTGGGAGTCAAAAGTATTTTGACACCATTCTAATATGGATTGGCTTTTTGTTGCTTTGCTTTTTGGAATTCATAATCAAATTTTGTTGCCTCACAATTATCATTTTGAAAACTTTTTAACATTCTTCCTTACAAAATTTTCTTACTGTTTTTTTTTTAAGTACACTTTAACTTTTTCCTTATTTTCTATGTATTTGACATCAAGATTTTAGTGATGACCCCCTAGAAATTAAACTGTTCTTCAATCCATCTAGCTGAATATCAATTACAAATTCATCTTTTTGAAAAAATTAATTTCAACTTAATTTCAAATGTTTTGCTAAAGACTCCAGATTTTCTTCCAGAATTTTCATTTGTTTTTTTGTTTTTTTCATTTTCTTCAATCTGGTGAAGAGAACAAATGGCAGTAGAATAAAGTTGGAACATAATGCTAAAGAAAGCAGCTAAATACATCATAGTTTGCTGTAGAACTTAGTAGTATTTTCTAGCTTACAACAGTGTCTTTTTCCTTGCACAACAATTCTTTAGTTCATTTCTGTAGTTTTTTTTCACTGGAGGTACTGCAGATATGTCTGTTTTCACTGGAGGTACTGCAGATATGTCTGTTTTCACTGGAGGTACTGCAGATATGTCTGTTTTCACTGGAGGTACTGCAGATATGTCTGTTTTCACTGGAGGTACTGCAGATATGTCTGTTTTCACTGGAGGTACTGCAGATATGTCTGTTTCACCAGTTATTTTGTTGTTGTTGTTGTTTTGAGTGGGGTTATTCTTAGATTCTGTTTAATTATTCTGATCAAATTTTATTCTGCTGTTCTAAATATTTTTTTGCTTTCTTTCTAATCTTTCTTTCTCTAATCTAATTTCTCTAATCTTTATCAGTCTTTCATTTACTGATGTTAACTTTTTTACTCTTTTGATATTAACATGACTTGCAGCAGTTTTTATTACTTCCCAGATATCTTTCCTTCAATATTGTCTTCTATTCTCATATACACCTCTTTTTATAATGGAGGTGGGTGAAAAGGTATTCTATTGGATTATACCTGAAAAAACTGAGGATTTGGTGTCTTTGAAGCCTTTATTGGTAAGGTGAATATTATCTTGTATGAATATACTCTTCAAGTGAAGACTTATCATAATTTTCTGTATTTATCTTGGTACAATCATCAAACCTGAAACAACCTATAATTTTACTGCTTAGCATATTATCCCAAAACATTACTCCACCTCCTCACTGTTGTCTTTTAAGTTATGTTGATTGACTATTTCCATGAAGGACCAAACCTCTAGTTCAGCCATCAGGCCATTCAATGTAGTTCTACATTCATCATTAAATATTACTGTTGAGAAATCAATTTTCATATGTTTTTTTATTCAACTTAGATGTTTCTCTTTTTGATGTTGACTTAAAGATGGTAGTTTGATTATTCTCATATAATTAAACAATTTTCATAATATTCTGCATCTTTTCTCTGCTTGCATTGTAGCTTCTTCAAATATTTTCTTGTTTTTCATTTTTATTAGATCTCTTTTTGTGACATTCTTAAAACCATGTTTTCAATTTCTTTTTGTTTGTTCTTTGAAGACTTTTCTACAATTTCCAATACTGCATTTTCATTATTCAATAACATTACAATATCTTGTTTCTTTTTTGAGGTTATATCTTTCTTATAACTTATAACACTCTTTATACACATACAATTAAAAAATAAATAGTAATAACTATACTATTATATATATTTATGAGGAACAGCCCTTGAGTTGAGGATAAATTCTGACACTGAATCTAATGTCATTGTAAATATTCTAGTAGAAACTGATAAACTGAAATTCACATGCTATATTTAGCATAAAAACATTTTCTGAGCTTCAGTTGCTTAATAACAATTTTATTGTGAAAATATTAGCTTGCAGAATAAAAACTTATATAGCACGTACATTTTCTTTGTTATCTACAAAATGATTTAATAATATAATTTCTTTTTCCTTTGCCTTTTAGGTGTGAGAGAAGAAAAGCTAATAACGCAGTGAAAAATTGTTGCTAGAAGTCACAAGTTTTGTAAGACCACCTACTCTTGCTAAAGCATGAATTTGAATTAAACCTGTATGGAAGAGATTAAATATTGGTAGTAGGATATTGCTTATAGAATCATAAATTGATAAATTATTAAATATAACTAATAAATCCACTATAAGTCCTGTTTTTCTCCTGTTTGCTATATACACAAAGATATCAGTGATAAGGCATATGAGATCAGTCAAAGAACATATTGAGATTAATTGAATGTATGTTTACAATGCCTTTTACAACCACATCTGAAACACATATTAAGCTAGAGGAAAAATTCCATGTCCCCCATTAGACCTAAACTATAAAGAACCAAGATATCTACACAAATCCATAAAGCCTAAGAACTATAATTTTATGGAAACAAGTTTTGTTTTTTCAGTGATCCCTCTGAAATCAAGAGAGTCCAATGAATACACAAAACATTATAAAATGCATAACATTTTTCCAATTCTTCTGTAGCAAGCAAATGATTCTGTGATTGATAACATTCTACAAGAGGATCTTCTACTTGACCTGATTGATAAGCATATTAGAAATAACCTAGTCAATCTAGTTAGCATGCAAATTAACACAGGCAAAGCACCTGGTCAGTATAATAGCACCTCAATAGATCTACTCAGATATTGTGATGGGAATGCTGAGATTGCAATAGTATGATTCCATCAAGGTCAAATTACCTTATTTGACAGTTAAACAAAAACAATAAATAGATCCCCTTTTAGTTCTATCCAAGTACTTTAAAATGTTATATAATTTTGCTTTGTAGGTGAAAAAAACACTGAGATATTGATATTTAAACTTTGTAAATATTTTCCAAAATTCACCTTTTTGGCAAAGGTGAAAGGGTCATATCTCGGAAACCCTTTGGCCTAGAGATGTAAAATAGGTACCATTCAATTTGTACCATGAAGCTCTATATGTGTAGCAAATTTGAAAAAGATCTGTGTCAGTGATAGTCAGACCCTTGTTGATTTGATATGGAATGACTCAATAACTGAATAAGAAATATGTAGCAGGACATAACAATGGTTTCTCTAAAGGAAAAGAGTAAACACGTGTGATGAGCACTGTGACATTACCCAACTGATGCCACTTAAAGTTTTCTTACTTCTTAATAGGTTCTGGAATTTTGTGTGTCCAACAAGAGCACCTTACAAGAAAGGACAGAAAGTGGCATAGATCTATCAAGTTAGTGTACAGCATTTAAATAAGTTTGAATTTCTTTGAACTGAAGGAAGTAGATAGGAAGCTTAAGATGTAAGTCAGAAAGTAGACAACTTGACTAGTGAAGATCCTATCATATTTTTCCTTGTTAATAACTTTAGATCACAAAACAGTGACCCAAAGCATATTGCTAAGGCAACAAAGGAGTGGCTCAAGAAGAAGCACATTAATGAAAGGGAATGGCCTAGTCAGTCTCTGGATTTTAATCCTTTAGAGAATCTGTGGGGAGTGCTGAAGCTTTGAGTTACTCAATGACAACCTACAAACCTTAAGGATTTGGAGTGGATCTGCAAAGAAGATTGGGCCAAAATCCCCCTAGGATCTGTAAAAACTTAGTAACCAACTACAGGAAACATCTGGCTGCTGTGCTTGCCAATAAAGTTTTCTTCACCAAAAACTGAGTTATGTATTGCTATGGGGTGAAATACTTATTTTTGCAATAAAAAAAGAAAGAAATATCAAAATTTAATATAATGTGTTTTTCTAGGATTTTTTTAATATTCTATCTCTCATTTTCAAAACGGACCTATTTTTGTAAGTTGACAAACTCAGAAAATCAGCAGGGGATGAAATACTTATTTTCCCCCACTGTATACATACATATATATATATATATATATATATATATATATATATTTGATTAGGTGTATCAGGTATTACTCACAAAATTTAGAAATCTATCTCTCAAGTAATTTATTTTAACTTTAATTTGTTTTATATTTAAATCCCCCATTACTTAATAATATTAAACCCTTATTGTCTAAATACTACTTACTGTAAATCCCAGTCTTGAATAGACTATACCCAGATGAGGTAATTTTGGATTTTTGCTGTAAAAAATATATATGCTCTGTTATGATAAATATATTGAGCTCTCTGTAAATCAGTTTTAATATTTGATATTACTAGGATCCACATGGATACTGTACTATATATATATATATATTTTCAGATGGGTATTTTTATTTTTATAAGATTCTGATTTTTTTTTACACTGTGGCAAAATCTAAAATGATAAAGTTGGTGTTGTAAGAAATTGCTCCTAAATCCATTTGAAATTATCATACATGAAATAACAATGGCAGGTAATTTTAAATGTGTTTCCCCTTTTACCTGATCATCAGCAAATTTAAGTAATGCTGCCATAGGGTCTGCTCCAGGAGACAAAATAAACAGTAAAGGAGAACAGCAGTTGCTGTCATTGAAGGAATTTGGGAGGTCAAAAGGTGGAGGTTCAATGAATTTCTTGCCTAGTTTCAAAATAACAAAGTTTTGTATAGCTGGAATTATCTGGAAGAAGAAAAAATTCTGATATTTAAACAAGTTTCAAAATAAAACAGCATCTGTGCATAAACATGTAAAAGAGATGTTTTAATACTTTTAGTAAAAATGTATATGCAAATTGATACAAAGCCATCAACAGATATCATTTACTTCATTATGAATAATTCAAAAGAAAATAATATAATTTAATATAATTATATGATTAAAAACACATTTCAGAAACTAAGTAGTGTTAAACTGTAATAAAAACTATATGCCTCCAGAAAGCAAACACTTTATAATAAATTTCTACCAAATTGTCACATACATCAAAGATGGAACAAATATACCAGAGAACACTTCCATGATGAAAACCTGCAATACACAAAATTATGGAAGGACCTGAAATATTAGAGTCTGAAATGAAATCAGCACTGGCCAAATTGAGCAGGAACAAAGCAGCAGGACTAGATGGGATTGTGATGGGGATCCTGATAGCCATAGATGATTTTGGCATTGAAAAAATTATGGAAAATAATAAATGAAATATATGACAGTGGTGATATGCTGACGGACATTAGTCATTCTATTTTCATATCACTGCCCAAGAAACCAGGTGTATATGAATGTGAGCTCTATTGAATAATCAACCCTATTTAGCCACCAAGTGAAACTTATCATCTGAATTCTGGTGTTTGTATGTTGTTTTGTGCAGCAAAATTTTATTGAAAATAGGACAAGAACAATTCAGTTTTGGTAAAGACTCCAGAACAATGAATGCACTGTTTATGATAACAGAAAGAGCAGCATAAATGCCGAAGCCATGTTTATGTTTTATAAATTATGTAAAATTATTAATTGTACAACCCAACATACTGTTTGAACTGCTAAGTGAGCTTGATTTATTTGGGAAAGATAGAATAATTCAGACTGGGAGAAAACTGCCAGCATATGGATAGAAAATTAATTCAGCAAATATGCAAAAACAGAAAATGGTGTAAGATAAGGATGTCTTCTCACTTGAATTATTCAACCTTTTACAGTGAGGCAATGCTAAGAAAATTAGTCCTAATCTTACCAGGATATATTATTGCTGGCCACAATCAAAACAACATTAGATATGAAGATGACACAGTGTTGGTAGCAGACATAAAAAGAAAACTACAGAAGGTAGTAAAGGAAAATGAGAAAAAAAAGGACTAAACATCAATTGTAAGAAAATAGAATGTATGGTTGTCAGTAAAAAGTGCCCAACATGCAAACTACAAATTGGAGATACCAAAATCAAGCAAATACAAAAATTTAAATATCTAAGGAAGTGTTTTAACAGAAGACAGAAAATGCAACACTGAAATTTGCATTGGAATAGTGAACGATACCTCCTAAAAGCTAAGCAAAGTATTAAGAAACATGAAAATTTCATTAAAAACAAAGAAAATAGTGCTGAACTGTTATGTAATATCAGTCCTTTTATATGGCAGTGTATGCTGGACAATCTTGCAGATGAAGAGACTTGAGGCAACAGAAATGTGGTTCTACAGAAGGATGCTGAGAATATCATGGACTGAACATGTGAGTAACAAGGAAGTTTTAGAGAAAATGGAAACAAAAAGGATACATACTTAGAATGAGAAAGAGATAGTTGAAATTTCTCAGGCACATAATGAAGAAAGTTTGAAGGATTTGACACTCAAAGGATATATTGAAAACAACAGTGACAGGGAAAAGAAGCAAATAACCTACTGAACAAGCAAGCTTGTGATTAGCAGAACTGGGATTAGGATGGATAGCAAAAAGACAAACCTTACTAAAAGTTACAAAGAACAGGAAATTGTGTAGAGCAATGATTACCCACATCCTGATAAAGGATCTCAAATGAAAAGAAAATATTATTTTAAAGAAAAACCTCTGAAAACAAAATGCTTAATTAAACGCATTTGAGAACATACTTTGATAAATATCATTTTTAACTTGAAAGATTTGTTGCTATTTGTAAAGTTCTTAAAAAATATCATTGGAGAATTATGCACCAATAAACTATTGTTATTTTTAAATCACAATAATGTATAACATACATGGATTAAACACTTTCATTTTCATATATGCAAAAGGCTCCTGCTCCCACTTTGTTTAATAAAACAAAGAAATTGTGAAATTTGAAATACTCAGATATTGTTGACTCTTCTGCATTTCATCATTAATTATTTCTCTTTGGTTTATACTAAAATGTAAGTCATTACACTGATTCATCAACCAGAAAATTATTTAACAGCAGACTGCACTTTCATTTCTATTTCATACCAGATATAAATAAGAAATACTTTCAATTTATTTTTATCCATTTGTTTGGATAGCTGTTTTCAGTTGTTAAGTCAGCAATTATTATAGAACTTTATCAGTAGTTAAATGTTATTTTCAAAATGTCTATTTGGGAATCTAAATCAAAACGTTTTAAATTCTTTCCTTTCACTTCAGTGTAAAGATAGAAATCCATTTTTAGTTTTGACATAAAATTACTCACCACACATTTTATATGCTGGATTAAGCTCAAAGCATTATAAATAAGACAAATATTTCTGATAAAAAACAGTATATATTATTAATATTGTTATATTTTCTAAATTTGTCTTGAAAAAACAAATATTATATTAGCTTTAACTTTATAAAATTACATTTTATTATTAACCCTGTCAGTACTGAGTTAAATTTTTGCTCTTTCAAGAATCAAATTAATTTGATTTTTAATCAATTAATTTTAATCAATTAATCAAATCAAATTAATATATTACTCTTTCTTGATGTAAAATAATCTAGATTAACACCATTTCAAAGTAATGCATAACATTTTTTTTTGCTTTGTTTTCTGCCCTTGTCATCTCTTCATTTTTGAACAGTCCTTTCATAATGATGACTTATACATTCATGATTTATTGTAGAACACAATACAATTTACTTCTCTTGCTCAAGTTATATGTACTAGAAAGACCAGTGAAAATTTCACAGTTTTCCTATTGAATTTTCTGATGAATCCTAATTCTTCAATGATTGAATAAGCCTGTAGAGAGTTCTATAACTATAAAATATCCATAAAAATTCTATGACATCATTAAACATTTGAGCTTAACAAATTTAACAAAATATTGCAATAGCAATCATAAATATGAATGTTGGCTGTTATTTTAAGAAGTAAGGGGGTACAAATGAAAATATTTGAAATTGACGACGTTTTCCATTTCACTAAAGCAACCATTAAACAGTTCTATCTTTCCTCCTTTCTTTCTCTCATTCATTTTTTCTGTGAAACCAGGTAACATGTACTCAAATAAAATGGAATAGTCCATTATTTATGAGGTATATTAGCAAGAGACATTAAATGCGTCTATCTTCCCTTCTTTCTTCCTTTCTTGCCTATTTTATGAACATTTCTCTTAATAATAATTTTAAAATAATTCGGTAGATAATGTTATTTTCTTTATGGTAACTGGATTTTTGGTGATTGCCTTACTCGGTTTCTGTTGTTTGATACTGTGGTCATCATTTCTTCTCTGCCATTTGGCTAAGATCAAAGTGTAGTATCTGTTCTTATCAGCCTAATCTGATTCTACCTTCACTTTTATCTTTCTTTCTTTCATTTTCTCCCTGAAACCAATTAGTGTCTTTTCCCCTCTTTCAATGCAATCAAAACAGAATAGTTCATTATTTAAGAGGTATTGGCAGGCCTTAATGGTTGTACAAACTAACAATAACAATAACACATAAAACAAGTCACAAATAATTTAAGAAAACATTTTTTACCTTATCTGGTCGCAGGCATCTCAAAATCAACATTTTTTGAAATTCTCCTAGTTGACTTTCCCATTCACCAGGTAATGTTTCCATGTGAGGTTGCTAGTTAACAGATAAATTTATTAATAAAATGGATTTTAATATAAAATTAAATGCTAAATAAAAGTAAACAAATAAAATTAATTAATATGGAATTTACAGAGTAATCAATTTAACTTCATTTGTTAGTACAAGAATACAAATTGACATTTTAGAAAAGAAAAATTTATAAAACATAATGCTAATCTGAAATAATGCAAGAAGATAATTATTTTTGTAAAATGTTGCATAATCTGTCCCCTTTAAATAATATAACTTTTCTGACAGAATATAAAATTTACATCTATCTATGGATGGTTATTCATTTTCTAATCATATCCATCTACTAGGATGATTAGCCAATGCCTGTTGAAAATGCCTATGTAGGCACATTTGTGCTTGTTTAACACGCACAGAGCTTGTCTTTGGTTTGCAACTATGCTTAGTGGATTATAGTTACTGTTTCTAGGAGAGAGCACATAATCTCACATGGTCAGAAGTTTGAACAATGCCAGTACACTCAAACCTTCCATCATGTGCTAGCATCAAATATTTTTGTCTACCCAAATTCACTCACAAGGCTTGAGTCAACCCATGGTGTAGTTTCAGACACTTTCCAAATGCTCCACATGGAAGGTGATTTAAAACATGGAGTTCATTTTTTACCATTCTCTATATCCATACCAGGTACAGTATGGATATAAAAAAAATGTAAAAATCTGCACATGGATCACCAGAGCAGCAATGACCAAACTAAAAAGGATATGGAAGAGCAACATCAACTTCTAGACCAAGTTCAAGCTCTACAAATCATCATATCTAGCCTCTTCTACAGGTATAAAACTTAGACACTCCTGGTTGAAACATGAAAAAGGACCCAGGTATTCAAGAACTTGAGAAGACTCCTTCACATATCCTACTGGGAGGACAATTCCAATGATTATATATGGAGCAAGGTCAAAGTCTTGTGGGCTGACAGGAATCTCTTCTCACCGCTATTAAGTGTTGGAAGATGGCATGGTTTGGCCATGTCGTACAGCATAACAGCCTCTCCAAGACCATCATACATGCACTGTTGAAGGTGGACACAAGCTGCTCAAACAACATTAAAGAGTGGACAGCATGACAATACTAGAACTCCTGAGATCCACCACCAACAGATCATCCTGGAAGAGGTTGTCTATTTCTTCTGCCCTTAGGTTCCCCCCACCCACAATTGAATCAGTCAAGGGACTGATGATGATATCCATACCAATAGCACACATAGCCTAGTGGATAAAAACATTGGTTGAAGTAATCCAAAAGTGATTTGACCGAAGTATTGTGAGTTCAATACCTGGCCACAGCAGAGCTGAACAAAAACTTAGAGAGTTGAGTTACTAAAGGGAATTAACTGAAACTGAGATATCCAGAAAAGGCATGACACATGGAACTAGAGCAATCTACCCCCATGGACTAAATAAATGGTTTGGTTCAAAATTCTAATATATTTCACCTGAAGATGGCCAGAGTTTTCAATGGCTGAAACAGTATGAATATGACAGTAAAGATGAGGACAACAGTCTGAACATTGTAAATAGTGTGAACAATACAACACCTTATAGTGTTATTAAAATATTTCCAAAATATGCAATAAAATAAAAATAATATTCTTGTTAACAGAACATTGGAATGTAATACTTGCAAGACTGTCATAAATCTTTTTCCAGGATTCATTTTCCATTTTGAACTTTGTACGGATGGACTTAAAATGAGTTAAGTCTTCTAGACGACAAAATTCATCCCATGATTTGGATGGGAGCCAAGTTGTAGGGTTGGAATGAGGATTATCTAAGCCAATTCCTCCAGTTAACAAAAAACGGTATTCATCCTCATTGACATCATGGCTGTGCTTTAGAATGTTGGTACACAGTAAGAATGAGAAAAGAAGCTGCAATCAAAATAAATTAATGATAGAAAACTTACAATGACAGGTTACCAAATTAAAACAAAACAAATGACAAAAGCACAAAAAGTAAACTAACTATAGTATTAATATAGACAAAAATACGTACTTCGGTATGACATATTAAAAGTCTACAGCCACAATTATTTTTATTTTTACTTATTGAAAAACCATTGTAGATAACCTGCCAGTAAATTTATAAAATGAATGAAAAATTGTTTAAATTTTCAATTAAAAAATTTGAGCATGTAAGAGAAAAATTCTATTTGATATAACATGAAAAATTAAAACTGTTGCCTGTGTTGTTGGATCAGAAATGATCCATCTTGAAGTCTGATTAAACAAATGTATAATTTTAAACAAAGTGAATTTTACAAAACTCATAACCTCTTACCTTGTCTTTTTCAAAAAGAGATCTACAAATGTTGACATACAAAGAGTATGTGAAATGCACATGCAAATTTTCTAAGCGATTTTGCAAAATATCTGATTGTTCTGCATTCTCTATTGCCAAAAGAAAGAGGTTTATAAACCACGCCAAGGAATATTGGTACATTGGCTCAATATTAGCTAAATCAGCAATTGAGAAAAACAAGATAGTTGAATGGACAGCAATTGGTTGATAGCTGCTACGAGCAACATCAATTTTCTTTTCTGTTTCCTCTGCAATAGCCTAGACAAAAAAAATTCAATTGCTTTTAGTAAAGAAATAATTTTAGGGATTATAGATCATGTTTTTACTAATGATAAAGAAATGAAAATCAGAAAACTCTTTAGTTATTGTCTTTTAGATAATGAGTTTTCTTAAAATTTAACAAGATTTATGCAACGGTCTTAATATGACTTTCTGGGAAGTTAGATAGAATAAGTTGTAGTGTTTGTTAACATAAAATTGACTAATTTTATCACACTATTCCTATATTAAGATAAGTATCCGAGTGCAATGATTTATATGGAAATTAGATCAAAGTCTGAAAAAAGGATGTTATTCATTATTCCTAACAGATTCTTAGTCAATTCGAAGAAAAAGAATTCAGGGGAAATGAAAAAATAAAATCAAAAGCTGACCTGTTTTTCAGAGATTTCATCAGCTAAAATTTTAGAAGATGAAAGAATTTTTATAGCTGTTTCATCTTCAAGGATGTTTCCTTCAGATGAAGATAAAACTTCAAGTATTTTGTCTTCAATTTCTTTCAGTTGTCTACAAAAAAGAAATATCAAGAAATAATATTCAATTATTACCATTAAGATTACCTACTTACAATTACAAAAAATGCCATTAATGTTTGATGATAATTTAAATTTGTTATGGTCACTAACTGCTTCTAGTTCATGTTTACTGATTATGTAGTTAAACATAAAACAGATAAATATAATTTTAATATTGTAAACCAAAACCTTTTCTCCTTCTTTGCTAAGTTTAATAATTAGTACTTTTTTATTTTTGATAAAGGAAAACTTGTATATATATCATATTAATGTCAGTGATCTCACCTTTTATTCTCAGCACTTTGAAATATGAGGGCATTTTTTTCTTCTTCAAGTTCAGGACGTTCTTTAGCTACAACAATACCCTGAAGTTGGTCTTGGAGGCCCTCTTCAGTTATCATAAAGTTTAGCAAGGTTACCTAAAATAAAAGAATAAATCATAAATGTCTAAGATATCAGAAACAAGATAGCAGATAGATTTTCTAATGAACTTTATTGTGCTATATTTTATGGAATTATTTCAGTTGGCTTTTATAAAACAGTTTCAAGAACATAAATGTTAAAATAGTAAACTGCCATCAAAAGAATTTTGCTTTCTTGAGAACATGGAATGTCAGAAAAATCACTTGAAAATCACTTGAAAACACTTAAAAAATCACTTGAAAACCATAAATGAACAAAAATCATTTTTAAAAATGGTAGTCCAAAATGCTTTTGGATACCAACCATAAAAATAAACTTCCTGAACAATATTTTTCAGCCAAAATAAATAAAGAAGCCAAGCTCAAAAAATAATAATTTCTAGAACTCTCTAAATCTAGAAAAAAAAAAAAACAGAATCCTGGGCCTTTGTCAGTCAGCATTTAATCATCAACATGACTATATGCTCTTCATAACAGTATTTCATATTTTATCACACATAATAGTACAGTTCATATTTAAATAAATTTATGGCTTCTTTTTTACTTCATATTTCAAACAAACATTTCTTAACTACATACAATGTATCTATACACACACACACACACACACACACACTTTCACTATTTCTTTTTATGCACAACAATTTCTCATGTCATGTTTTGCTACCTTTTTTTATTATTTCATCCCAAGCAAGGAAATAAAGCAACTAAGATGCAAGGGGTTATTGAGTGTTACAGAATATGAGGGAAAAAACACTATTAAGGAGAGAGAACAATAAAAGAGGAATTAAGAAGACAGAAGATAATGAGTGACATTGCATTTAAATTTTTGAAGGTCAAAGTTGACTGTGAAACAAGACTGGAACTTAAAGACTGGGACTACAAAAGATTTCCAACAAGCAGGAAAGCAAGAAGCAGCAAAGCATTTATTGTAGAGTTTACAGAGGACAGAAGATTCAGGAACACCTTTCTTAAGGACTATTGAATAGATACTATCAAGTCTATATGCTTTGTAGAGATCTGGTTTAGAGATGATAGCAGTAACCATGGATGGAGTTATATGAATATTACTCAATAGAGACTCAGTTCTGATTAGAAAGTCAGGCAAAGATACTCCAGATGAGTCAAGAGTAGAATTTGAAGAGAATTTAAAGCTGTTACTATAAGAAAGCTAAAAGAACAACACCAAAAGTCTTCTCTCATATACTCTCTCTTAAATATGGTGCTATAGAGTTCCATTACTGCTGACTGAGCCTAACCATACTTTATATTTTGTTATTGTTATAAATAGTGAACTTCAAAATATTAAATTGTACTTGATTATATTTGGTAAATTCTTAGAATCAAATGTTTTATTGACTAAAACTGTATGATGTCCACTACATGCATTATTTATATCCAGACTACAATAGACACAAAAATGATCTCAATTTAAATTTGAATCATTATTAATCTAGTATCAATAAAATATTTAGAACTAAAACATACACATGCATTAAAAATATTTTATAGTAATTATCAAGTTGAATTAAATGTATGTAGTTATCTATATAAATATACTAAATTCATGATTACACTGTAAAAATACATATGAAGCTTCCATTTTAGAATTTAATCAGTAGTAAGTTATAACATGTTACAACCTCACAGTTTTGACAGTGTACATTCATGTTTATGTAAAAATGTTTTCATATATGAGATTTTATGAATATAGACATAAAAGTGTATATAAAAGGCTAAATTCCTGCTTCCAATTTAACGCTTCTTTGTAAAATGATTAATATAACATTTCACTTCATTACAAATTGATATTACTATAGTCATACCATTTATATTCTCACCTTGACAGCTGTCTCTGGCAAATAATGAGGATTTCGCAGTTTAGTTGTCATGTAAAACTTGAAATCATTGGAATATTCTATGGTGCTGTCTCCAAGACGAATACACAGTGTACCACCTTGTTTGAAGGTTTGCTTCAATAGTAAAGGTTCCAGTAAAGGATCTAGTTCTTCACCAATATTTTCAACAAGTACCTGAAAGGATAAAATTAGAAAATTATCTTCAGTTATTTATAAAATAAAATAATGAAATTTACCATAAAATATAGCATTTTTAAATAAATGATGATTTTGTAAATAAATTTATGTTATTATACTAGCAATGATACCAGGCACTGCACAGGATAAATCTCTTTCCTTCACTTTACTCCATTGTGATATGCGGTCATTTCTTTGAGATTTGCATATTCTGTAAAATGATCTTTAGCAATATAGCTAGCTTAATTAAAAGGCAGAATATGAAAATAATTAATGGAAGAAAAGAATGTGTAGTCAGGATGCAATTTCAGAGACAAAAATAGTTGACCATTAGATTAGAAATGTCTGGTTGAAAATATAGTTTATAAAGCTACAGTCAGAGCATGCAGACAGTGTTTTATATTGGATGTACTGAGTGACCATTTAAACAAAGATATGGTAACCATAAGATCTCTATCAATGCAGAAAGATATAGAAGCAGTACAACCCTATCAAGTTACTTGTGGGAGGTTAAAAAAAAGTGTGATGAATGCTCTCATCAATTAAGTGGGAAAAAATTTAAAAAAAGCAACCAGTTTTAAGAATGGCAATAAATTATCTAGGCTCTGTATGAAATAGAAACTGGTAATACTGACACATCCAGTGTCAGACAAATTATTAAATGTCAGATCAGATATGTTATTTATGTGCTGGAAGTCAAAGAAGTATTTACTGGTACATTTGGCACCAGACTGATAAAAATGAACCCCCTGCATCCTGTTCCAGCTTGTACAGTTTCAAACTCTTATATCTACAACAATTATAGTTGCAATGCGTTTAGCCTAACCTTAGTTGTAATTGCTCCATAGTTCATATGCTGGCACTTGCAGCCTGATGAACCAAAAGGTGAATGTGTTCTACCTATCACATTGCCATAAAAATTTGTTTTAACTTGATTATATATCTATGAGGAAATACTGAAAAAAAGATATAAGTTGGGAGAGAATGAAAATAAAGTTATTCAGGTTTAAATAGATATCATGAAATCAATAACATATTGAATGATTTCTGTCACTAGAAAAAACAAAAATTGAATTAAACTATAGTGACAATGTTTAGAATTTTCTTTAATTTTATTTGGAAGTGACTTGGTATTGTCATGCTTTGTTATAAATTTACATTTGTCAATGTCACAAACTCATTTTACCCCATGCACCCATTTTGCCTTGCAGGATTAGAAAAAATTTTTTTTAATATTTTGCTTTTAAATTCAAGTTTCTGAAATTAGCCATGAAACATTCTGACTTGAGAAGATTTTTTTTTTCACTATTAACCCAACAAAGTCAAAATAAAAAATTACTTTGAATTTAAAAAAAATATAATGTTTAAAATTTTAAAAAATTTAAACTTATATATATATTAAAAATTTGAAACTACCAACTATATATATATATATATATATATATATATATATATATAGTTGGTAGTTTCAAAATTTTTGAAAGAATATTTTTAGAAGAATATCTTTTTGAAAGAATATTTTTTCAATCATCTTCATTATTTTCCTCTTTCTTTTTCTCTCCATCATCTTTGTACATGACTCTCCTACATTGTGACAACAGAAAATCTACCAAGAATGGTGATATATTGTAAGAGCCTGGATGCAAATTTATTGTGGCTGAACTAGCGATCAAGGCACTTTCCAGACATTTTATGGATTATTTTCTCTTTTAATCAAAGTAGCGTTTCCTCTGTCAAAATTTTGGTCAGTTTCATTAGGGTGAACAACCAATGTGTTTTGTGAGTTTTTTTAAAAATGTCCCTTTTGTGCTCATATATTGTTAAAACATCTTGAGGCTTCTCCAATGTATTCATTCTGGTAATTCCTGCATTTGATAGAGTAAATTCTTCCTTCAAGTTTTGGCTTGTTGCTTTGTTTTTTATTGATTAAGTCTTTGATTGTTTTAGTTGTAGTTGTGACAAATTTTATGTTGAGTTTAGATATATTCTTTTTGGTTGTAGTTGTGATAGAGTTAATGGGTAGAATAATATATTTTTTGATTGAAAAAATGTTCTTTAAAAAAAAATCCTTTCAAAAATATTTTTTCAAAAATTTTCAAGCTACCAGTGTCTCATTTCATGCACATATATGGTCGTGACAACATCAATAAATCCCAGTCTGATGAAATCCTAATGGATGAAGCATGTCACAAAAACTATTTTCCAATTTGTCATACTATTGTTATATATATATATATATATATATATATATATATAATTATTTATTTAAAAATATGATTCCAACATGCTACATAAGAGTTCCCATGTTTCAAAACAAGAGCCGAAAACTTCAATATAATTATTTGAATTAAATTGAATTAAAGTACTAAACTCTGTTCCATCTTCAAGCGAAGTTTTTTTTTTTGGAATAACTTATTTCTGAAATTTACGCGTTTTATAAGCATATTCATTAGTGAAATCAAAATTTCTATGGTAACAGCTAGAGCAATTGTTTAAAGAAAAGGCGTGTAAGGTGTTAATAATTTGTATCAATAACTCAGTTACATTCACAGATGTCAAGTCAGGGTAAGGTTGGGGTGTCTAAATTTAAAGTGGAAGATGACATCGTCTAGTCTGGTTAAGTGTCTATGGAGATTTATTTATTTTTTTACTTTATTTTTTATTTTTTCTGAAAGGGTTTTGTGTATATAAAAAAACTATCGTAAGTCACTAACATTTGTTTTTTGATGACTTCATAAAGGGTTATCTTTTTTGTAGGGCATTTAAACTATTTATTAGGACTATGGAATTATTTTATTGTTTGTTTGTTTTTATGCTAATTATTCAATGCAAAAATTTGATGATGTCGTCAAAAAACCGTTAACTCATGTCTATTGTTTAATAGATTTTTATTATTTAGAAACTTGATAATGTGTAGTTTTTCATGGAGACATAAAGGCCATGGGTCATCCCAAGTTTTACAAGTTCTAGTTTTGTTTATAATTTTCCATTTTACTTTTGGTGTTTTATTCATTTCCTTCAAATGCCAAAAATATTTAGATAAAGATGTCTGATTTCTTTTATTTATATTGTTGAAAGAGCACTTATGCTGCTTCCATCTGGTTTTAAATTCATTTTTCGTAGACCCGATGTATATCATATTAGTATTAGGACTCTCAATGGATGAGATAGTACATTGGTATACCACAGATTTTAATACAACATTTATTTTCCAATGGGCAGTCTTCTGGGTTTCTACAATCACATAATTTTTCACTATTTTTGTCTAATTTAAGTGTAGTGTTTTTATTAATACTATTCAAGCATGAGGGTTTGTTCAGGATTTTATTATTGTGTTTTTTTATTATACTTTCTAGATTTTCAGTGCAGCTGTAACTTAATTTTAGGGTGTTTTATTAAATATTTTACTAAGTCTACTATTGGTAGGAAAGTGTTTTTCAATTAAAGCTAGGAATTTCTGTCCTAGCTTAATACTAACCATTTGGTTGAATGGAGGGGTATACCAAATGATTTTTTTTCTGGTTAGTACAATTGTTTCTATAATTGATGTTAGCATTTTTGTATCCACTATTTTTTAGGGCTGCGTTATAAAAGTTACTGTGTTGTTGGAATATTTCTTTATTAGTGGAGTTTTTGAACAATAAAATTAAATTTTGCTTGATTAAAACCCTGCTAACATGGAAGTACCCAAGAATCATTTGAGGCACATAATGCTTTATGAGTTCAAGAAAGGAAACTCAGCAGCCAAAGTGGCTAGAAACATTCACTCAGTTTATGGAGAGGAATGTGTGAATAAAAGAACTTGCAGAAGATGGTTTGCAAAATTCAGAGGTGGAGATTTCATCCCTGAAGATGAAGATCGAACCAGACGACCAGTTGAGTTTGATGAAAAGCTTCTTGAAGCAGCCCTTGAAGAAAATTTTATTTTATTGTTCTCTGAAATAAAATTTGATCAGTTTAAATGCATCTAAACATAAAAATAATGTTCAGCTCCATTAGACATTATAAAATACTCTTTAAATTTCGTTCATTTTAACAAAAAGTTCAAATTTGGACAGAACTTATGGGATGACCTGATATATATATTAAGAGATGCTTTAGTAACATCTGCAAATAAGATCATACCAAAAAAACTAGACAAGGAAAAAAGGAATGGCTAACAGATGAAATTCTTGACATGATGAAAAGGAGGACTAAATACCAATACCAAAGTATGACAGAGAATATAGGCAGGCAAAAGAGAAATCACTCAATGAAAATTGTGCAGAAATAGAAAGAATGTGTATTACAGATGCAGCAGATATGCATAAAAAATAAAAGCCCTAACATGACAAAAACATGCTCATCAACAGGATGCATAAAATCCAAGGACAGAACACTGATATTAGAGAAAGAAGATATAATTGAGGAATGGAACTAATATATCAGTGAAATCTTCCACAACCTACAATACAAAGAAATATCAAAATCTGAAGTGAAATCAGTACTAACCAAATTGAACAAGAACAAAGCAGAAGGACTAGATGGAATTGTAATAGAGATCCTGGCAGCCTTAGATGATTTCAGAATTGACAAGATTACAGACATAATATATGAAATATGCAACAGAATACCAGAAGACTTAAGTAGATCAATTTTCATAGTGCTACCTAAGAAACCAGGTGCAAATGAATGTTAACTCCACTGGACAATCAGCCTAATGAGCTACATAACAAAATTTATCATCTGAATTCTGAGAAATAGAGCATGCAGCAGAATTAGACCAGAAATAGGACAAGAACAGTGCAAGTTCATTAAAGATACTGGAACAAGGAATGTAATATTTATGCTTAGAATGATGTCAGAAAGATCAATACAAATACAAAAAGGTGTATTTTTTGTAGGTTATGTAAAAAAAATTTGATAAAGTATGTCACAAAAAGCTGTTTGAACGGTTATGTAAGCTTGATATAGCTGTTTTATCCAACAAGGGTGTGTCTTGCTTTCTCTGTGACCTGAGAAGCTCTACTTGAATTGACGGAAAGTCTCGGTGCCAAGCCTGAAGGAGCGAGTTGTAAGTCTTTGCATCAGTGTAGGAATGTCAGATGGTTTGAAATTTGTGCCAGCTTCTGGTGTGACTTTTCTAGTTGTCTCTATATTTATACAGTAAAGAAAGGGATTGTCCACTGTTGACAAGCTTTTTTCCCTGGTGCCCTGACTATATGAATTTAAGCATGCTACTAGATTGGCATCTAGGTCCCACCTTTTTACTATTGAAATAATTAAATATAACTGCCTTCTACTCCAACAGTTTCTTTTCTCACACTTCCCATCTGTGGAACTCCCTTCCATTTACTTGCTTCCCTGAAAACTACAGTCTTCAAAAATTTAAATACAATGTCAAATGCCATTTTCTGTCTTCTGTCTATACCCAGATTTTTCTCTCACTTTCACTCATTGTAACCCCCTACATACCAGTGGCATTCCAGCCTTGCTTGGGGTGAAATGATTAAAAAGAAAAAAAAGTTGACCTTCATCATGGTTGAACTGTAAATAGATAAAACTAACCTGGGTTAGTCCACAGGTGTTGCTGTTTATTTATAGTTATTCAGTTCAGTAATACCAATAATAACAATTAGGAGTAACCAGGTGTTACTTTCTCTTTTTGTTTTGTCTGTTGTAAATGGTACTTTTTGTTCATGTCAATATATATCATAGTTGTTGTAAGCAAGGAAGTATTCAGTTAAATTTTAAAATGTAACACACATTGTCATTTCCCTCTCATTATGAAACATGGTGTCAGAAAATATTGGGCCAAATTAAAGACAAGTAAATGGGCTGTATGTGAATTTGTTTTTCACTTCAGTTGAAAGTAGTCATATTATTCAGACTTCCAATCAGTGATGTGAATTCAGATTTGTTTTTACTGAAAAGTTTGAAAAGGATACTCCTCAAAATTTTTCACTGGAGTGCAAAGAATTTGCATCAAGCCTTTATTGAACGGATGGAAGAAATTGCCACTTTGAATTCCAGAAATTTGAAGGTGGAGGAACAGATGACACTGCAAAAGTAACAAGTGCATTGAAGGCTTTTTTATGTACCTTCTGTGAAGAGAGGATCAGAAAATTAATAAGGAGACTTTGTGTCAAGCCCTCAAAATTTGCTAAGAATATTGCTTTTAATTTTGAAATTAAATTGAGATTGTATACAATAAGGGCATGAAATTCATAATTAAAGATACTTTATTACAAGTTTCAGTGGGGGATGAATAATTACAATTTCAATTTAATGATGTAAATTGTAGTATTCTGAACACTCACCTACCTCTGTAACATATTTTCTACTAATTTCCCTTGACTTTCTACTGATAACCTCTCTTCCTTCATTAAAGCCTGCTCACATCTTCCTCTCATCACTTCAATTTAATGAACTAACAAAGCATAAGCAGGCTTGGACTAAAGTGAATCAGCCAAGTAATACAGGATGTATCATCAAACTCTTCCTCAGGAATTTGCTCACTAATACTGTAATTTTTCTGTTTTTATATGTTCTATCCAAGCTAACGATCCTATAAAATTTGATGCTCTTGTTAACTTTGTTTTTCCAACAGTATATGAATATATTGTGGATTGTGATGATTACAAGTTGGTTATAGACATTTTAAAGGAACATAAATTTTTTTTACATGTTTGCAAGTCACACTGTAACCACTTGAGAACATAAAAAGGGAGGACAATACACGAATATGTGCAACAGCTACAACTATTCAGTAAAGACTGCAATTTCAAAGCTGTAAGTGCCTCACAGAATTGAGATGACTGTATTAGAAATACTTTTATTAGTGGCCTATGCTCATATACTATTAGGCCATGCTTGCTAGAAAATAAGACTCAATTTAGGTACAAGAGTAGATCAAGTTATGATGCTTGATGTTGCTCAGAAATGCCCTGAATCATATGCAAATCCTAGCTGTAAATGCTATTGCTCAAACTTGTTCCATTACAGCTTTGAAAAACAGGTGCTATTTATGTGTAGGCATTAGTCAAAATCATAACATGTACCTGGTGAAGGAGGCTATGTGTCATTTGTGTTCTAATCTACAACATCTCAACTCTAGCTTTTACATTTTCAGCTTCTTCAGAACTACTTAATCAACAATGAGAAAGCTACAGCTCTTGGTGATACTGAAAGGGCTGGGTCTTTCATTGCTTATGACTATGCCAAGAGGCATAGGCTGAAAATGAATTCTGCAACTGGGAAGGTATCCATGGCTTTTTCATTACGGAACTCTCTGGTAAAGAGACTCTAGTACAGTTGAAATAAACTCACTAGGCAAATCATACCATTTTTTTTAATCATTTCACTCAAGAAAGGTGGCAATGCCACTAGAATGCAGGAGTTACAAGGGAGACTGAAAATGGAGAGGATTGAATAAAGGAAAAAAAGGAACCAAGTACAAGAAGACAGAAGACAGCAATTGATGTTTCATTTAAATTCTTGAAGATTGTAGTTATCAGGGAAGCAAGAGATTGGAAGGTAGTTCCACAGTTGGGGAATGCGAGAAAAGAAACTGTTAAAGTGGCAGTTGCCTGGAGTTAGTTCAACAGTAAAATGATGAGATCTAGTTGCCAATCTAGTAGTATGGTTAAATAATGTCGTCATGGCACAAGGGAAAAAAGCAGTTGTTATGGAAATATTTGTAGAATAGACAGAGGGGAGCCATGTTACATCAGTTCGAAAATGACTGGAAATGAGATGACTGTATTGCAGATCCTTCTCTGGATTTTGTCAAGAATGTCATGACCAAACAGATATGGTAACAGTATTCAATGCATGAGCAAATGGTAGATTTATAAATGTGCAAGTTGAATTCTGATGAGAAAAACTTTTTGGCACAACACAGTAAACCAACCTTCATTGCAGCAGATGTAGCAATTGACTTGATATAGTCACTACACTTCATGTCAGTGGAAAGAATGAAGCCAAGGAGTGTTACTTTCCTGGGGTTCAGCATCAGCCATCCTGATAGTAGGAAGAAAAGGTTTTCTGTAGTAATTAAATGAAAACAGTTTTGTTTTGGAGGTGTTGAAATTTACAAGCCATTTCTTGCTCCAATTAACCACTGATTGGAGGTTCTTTTCAAGAGTAGTTGCCAGGTTTACTTTGTCAGATCTGTTGGATTTGCTAATAAGACAAGAGTAAATGGTAGTGTCATCTTCATAAATACTTAATTGGAACTGATGACATCAGGGAGATCATTGATAAAGATCAGAAACAGCATAGGTCCAAGGATAGAGCCCTGGAGTATGAAATGATCTGGAAGCATGCCTGTTCATTACTTGATTAATTAGCCATGATTGGATTAAGCCAAATATATGTCCAGTGACACCCGTAGCCCTCAAGTTTGCATAGAAGGCCAGCATGCCAAACACTGTCAAATACCTTAGAGATATCTAGAGCCACAGCCCAAGCTTTGCCATACTTACATAAAGCTTCGTAGATAACTTCAGATATAGCCGTTCACACATTGTCCAAAAAGAGGTCATGCAAAGTAAAATGTTTAATTAATTAAGCATTGATTAGGGCCTCAGGTACTTAGCTGAAAAAGGCAAGAGACTAAAAAGGTGATAATTTGTGGGGTCAGAGTTCAGAACTACAAAGGAAGACTTCCAACAAGCTGGAAAGCAGGAAGCAGCGAGGCATTTGTTATAAAGTTTGGAGAGAACAGGAACCAGCTGAGGAGCACATTTTTTTTAGGACAATAGCAGGGATATCCTCACATCCACTTGCTTGTGGGGATGTAATTTAGAGGTGATGTCTGAAACCAGTGATGGGGTTATGTGTATGTTACTCAGTAAAGTCTCCATTTTAGAGGGAAAATCTGGCAGAGGTACTTCAGATGAGATGAAAGTGGAGTTGGAAGAGCACTCTACCTCATCTGCAGTCAGGGGCGGACTGAGCCATCGGTCCAATCGGACCTGGTCTGAGGGCCCGGCACTGCAAGGGGGCCCGCCTGACTCAGGCCCCCTTATGTGTGTTTCTCATGGCTGTGCAGACTGCCAGACACAAGTACGGGCAGATCCGTGACCGTGCAAAAATGAAAATTTGGAGAAGAAAAAGTATCTTCGTTAGTAATGAAACTAAATTTGTGAAGAAAGAAAGAAAAACAAAGAAAGTAAAAGAAAACGAAGAAACCTTACGAATGAACGCAGTAAAAAAATGTCTCTGTTTTTTGGGACTGGTAAGTTCAAACCTGGCTCCCAGCTAGACTGCAAAGCATAGCTTTATCGGATCCTTTTTGATTTGCCGCACCTTCACCCCTTGCCTGGCCGAAAACACGCAATAAATTATTTTAATATTGTAAAAATATTCTGGTGACCATAAATCTGGCGCCTGTAGTCTGTGGTACCGGTCTAGTCTTAGACAACTCTCTCTCCCATCCTCGTCACTCCCAAAAGACACTAAAATTTTCATATGATATTTAGAATTTCCAAAGAAAGGACACCTTATAAATTCCTGTCTGTTGCCATTGCCAAGCATTTCAGTAAGTTAAAATATTGACTAATTATTTTGTTTACATCTGTAATTATGCTAATTTGTTACAAATATTGAGTAAATTTAAATTAGCATTATGTAATTTCTTAAGTCAAAGTTTTTAAAATGTCAATAAGAGGGTTTAATGTGAATTCAAGCAAAATATTTAAAAAAAATTTTTAATCAATATTGTTTTTAAATTGACGAAGGGGTTAATACTAACAGTCAATTTATGCCAGTGAGTGCATTAGATCTTACCACATTCTTCTAAATCATTGATATAATTTCAGTTGATAAGCGAATTCGATGAGCTACCATCTAAGATTTTAAGGCCTGATTCCATGACAACCAGTACGCAGGTTACACATGCAAAAAGTGCGTATTTTTTAAAACCGGATACCAGCCATAATGCATCAATTTCACAGATGTTCTGGAAATTTCATCCAAATCAGCCTGTATGTAATATACCATTTAATAGTGCTGTTGTATATGACAGACAAGGCATTCAGGGCATGAATATTAACAGAAAGTGGGTAACATACAATGAAGAAAATAAGAGTTTACATTGCTCATTTTGTCTGATGTATGCTCCCGAAAAAAGTCAAAATATACAGATGATCCAGGGCTGTTCTGATTGGAGACACATTGCAATGAGACTTTTGGAACATGAAAAGAGCCAGTGTTATAAGCATTCTACTGATGCATATTTTTTAAATGCTTGTGAAAGATCCGCCAAGCACAATTTGTTAAAGGAACAACTCTCCTTAAGAACCCAACAAGTTCTTCAGCATCACTCTGTTTTAAAGTGTATAATTGATGCAATATTTTACATTGGGTTTCAAGTTTTGTCTTACTGCGGCAAATATGGAGAAGCTATTGCAACTGCATTTGATGAAAATAATCAGGACAATGCTGGGAATTTTTTAGAGGCTATAAAGCTTCTTGCAGAGTACAATCCACACCTGCAGGAACATTTGCAGAAGGTCGTTTTGCAAGGCAAACAAAAAGATCCATCTAAGAAAGGGTGTGGCAAATTTGTTACTTTTTTAAGTAAAACAACTGTCAATAAGATAATAAATATTATTTCAGACATGGTTAAAAACGAAATTGTGAAGGAGGTGAAAAAAGCAGGGATGTTTTCAGTGCAAATTGACTCTACCCAAGACATTTCTGCCCATGATCAGTGTGCCATTGTCCTTAGATATGTAGTTGGAGACAGAGCTAAAGAAAGACTTGTTCACCTGGTAAATGTGAATAATTCAAGTGGAAAATGCTTGCACAGCCTGTTATGAAATTCACTTGCAGAGATAGGTCTGACACTGAGGCAGTGTATTGGAGATTCGTTTGATGGAGCAGCAAATATGAGTGGTGTTTACTCTGGTCTTCAGGCACTTATGAAAGCAGCTCGCCCAAGTCACATCTATACTTGGTGTTATACACATGTTCTGAATCTGGTGATCAATGATGCAAGCAGTGGATGTGTTGCATCAGTTAGTCTTTTTGGTTTGCTAAATGAACTATGCTCATTTTTCAATGATTCCTACAAAAGAATGAAGGTGTGGGAAGAGCATATGCAGACCAAAACAGGAAATAAGAAACGCCTAAGACTAGAGCATATTGGTCAAACTAGATGGTCAAGTAGAAGCAGAGCACTTCGAAAATTGTTTGGCAATTACGCAGATCAGTCATCAGAATTCTTTTCGGACCTTCTGATCATCCTTCAGGAAGTAAGCAAAGCAACTGATTTCAAAGGATCAGTTCGTTATGAAGCACAGAATTTGAGTGAAAACCTGTGCAAATTTGAAACCATCTTAATGGCATTTACATTCATACGAATTTTTGAAATTACAACACCTGTGTCAGATTATCTGCAGACACCAGGCCTGGATATCATGCAGGCTTGGTGCATGATTAACAAAGCCACTGAAAATATTGAAAAAATCTCAAGAGATTTTAAGGGCATTGATGAAACTGTGTCTGATTTTGTTGTTCGTGCAAATTATAAATTAGAAGAAGTGAAGATTTTTGTCCCTAATAGCTTCTCAATTTCAACCATGAGATCTAGTCGCTCAGCACCAGAAGGTATCACAGACGAGAAGAAAATGTTTGAGGTTTTATACCATAATGCGGTTATTGATGCTGTGCTCTCCAGCATGCGAGCTAGATTCTCGTCTCATGAGAAGCTCTATAAGCAAATTTCTTGCTTTGATCCAAACAGGTTTTCTGAAATTTTGGCATCCCCACAAAACATTGAGCTAGGTTTGATTGCTAATGCAATACCAGAAATTGACATAGTGGCACTACAGGATGAACTGATTTCATTTGCATCAAGCTACAAAGACTTGAAAAAAGGGCTGCTAGAAAATATAAATGACAATGAAAATGATTCAGACAGCTTGGATTCAGAGGAGGAGTGTACAAATGTTACTCAATCATCTGCCAAGACAACATGTAAGAATTGTTTGTCATGTGCTTTCAAGCTATTATCTGAGTACAGGCTGTGTGCAGCTGCATATGAAAATTTATATGCTGCATATAAATTTATTGTAACTCTAAGCATCACACAGTGCACATGCGAAAGTTTTTCTAAACTAAGACTTTTGAAAACAAGGCTGAGATCTTCGCTCACACAAAATAACTTGGAGTCACTTATGCTAATTGCTATTGAAAAAGACATAGCAATGAAAATCAAATCAAACAAAGACAAAATTATTGATAAAATTGCAGAATCCTCTACTGAAATGAGTACAATGTTGTTACTGTAATCCTTGAAAGTTGATATTTGAAATTTTTGGCTCAGTATTATAAATTCTAAAGCATAGTATATCTTATATTAAGACGTATTAAAATGTAAGTAATATTTTTAAAAGTGTATGTTAACACATTTTATTATTTGTTTTTAATATCTATTATAAATTTTATAATTTAATACACTGTTTACATGTTGATTCGCAGTAATAAAATGGAAATTTTGTTTGACATGTCATTACGCTTTGTTATTACTATTGTAAGAAATTCTGCAATTTAAGCTCCTATTGGCTAATTTTGTAACAACCAATCTCATTGGTCGAATTTTGACTTGGTTTTTTCGCGGGCATTTTAGAACAGCCCGCGCCCTTTTGACTCAGTTGCAGATAAGCATTGGAAGTGTCTGGACTTACTTTGAATCTATTTAGCAGGGCTATTAGCACCCAAGCCTAAATAATTAGGCATTGAATGTCCTTCAGCAACCAAAATGGTAATGCTTCAGAGACAGTTGAGGAATATTATTGGAATTGTCCGGACTCAATTTTGAATTTCTTTGCACGGCCTTTAAGCCCAAGCCTAATAATTAGGCATTGAATGTCTTTCAGCAACCAAATGGTAATGCTTCAGATACAACTTCATGTCCCATCTTATTTCCTTCAAGGCTGTAGAAGATTCATTTCAGCAACCTAATGGTAATGCTTCAGCGATGACTTCATGTCCCAACTTATTTCCTTCAAGGCTGTAGAATTCAGCCATAATGACTGTCGACAAATGTGTACGTTTACACGAAGAACTTTATGAACGATTTCGACAACAGCCGAGTTTCAACTCCTGCAACGACTAGCTAATAACAGCTTCTCCAACCTCGTAGAGACCGATTGTGTCCTACTGAAGTAAAAGACACTACCTATCCATTGAAGAACTACCCTACCCTGTTCCCAGGGGCAAAAAAGGGCAAAATCTTTTTTTGCAAGGATACAATAAAATTTGTTTTAAGTTTTAAGGTAGGCCTTGTTGAATTGTTTGTCTTTCTTGTCTCTGCCAAGGGATGAACTGTGTGAGAAGAAATTCTCACACTATCATTATGTGTCCATGAACATCTTTATGAGCTTCAAGTTTTCAAATCTTTTGATGCATAAACGCATACATATCTTAAATAGTGATGGGATGTTTAATCGGAATCATTAATCGTAAGAATCGTGTATTTTGGGGGGAATCGGAATCGCATCGTTAAATAAATACTTTAGATTTCCGATTCTTTCATTACATTTCTCATGATGAAAAAAAAAAACTTTTTTCCATATTTCTAACCGGTAAGAGAGAAATGTACCATTTCATAAAAATAATAAGTTATAAAATGAAACCAAAGAAATACGTTATTAAAATGTATTTGATTTGCTCTTTTTTTCTTTCTTTCATTTTTTTAGGTCAAACTTATTATCTATAAATCCCACTGACACTTAACTTAATCAGTGAAACAGACACAGTATATTTGGAGTGGGAGGGGGACTACCTGACTTTGATCTCCTTCCTACAAACAGTTTCTTAACTATTTTTTTTTAATAAATCTAGATAATGAATATTTTCACGATTTTTTTTTATGAATGCAGACATTGAATTTTAAAATTCTTCTTTAGGTGTTAAAAGGAAAATAATTAGAAATATTTACGAAGAATAAAATTAAAAGAAATGACAAGGTCCTACTTTAAAATATTTACAAAAAAAAATACAAAAGACAGTTTTTTAAAGCATTATATTAAAAAAGAAAGAAAAGAAGAAAAAGAAAAGAAAAAAGATTAATTTAACATTGAAAACGATTGCATAAAAAAAAAAAAACTGGCTTCCGTTTCAAAACAATTCCCGTGATCGCTGAAAATTGGGGTTCCCTACACATACAGGTAGAACCTAAGTAGGCAAGGAATCGGAATCGTCTTGGTATCTGGATCGGTATTGGAATCGGAAAAAAAATTAGGAATCGTCCCAACACTAATCTTAAACTAAAGTTTTTTCTTATTTAAGCCAATATGCACAGATCACCTGCTGCACAGCCTCTATATGTGGCATTTAACTGTAAAAAATTGGGAAAGGGGGCCCATTGCATTTTCGGTCCGAGGGCCCGTAATACTCTCAGTACATCCCTGTCTGCAGTAGATGTCAATATTTCATATTGATTGAAGAGAGGGTTTACTATTGCTGCAGAGCCACCCATAATCCCGTAACTTGTGAGAGGCTATACAATATCTCATTCTATCAGCAATTAATGACTTTACTTCTTTGAGGACTTCTCATTATGAGAAGTGACAAAGGGATGTCTGTTACAGTCATACCTGTTGCTGACCAGGCAGGTGAAAACTAGGGAGACGTTTGTGGTTTCACTTGGTATTTCTGAGCTTCAATGCCAGCTTTTGTCCAAGAAGAGACAAAATGTAATTTCTTCAATAACTCCCTCGTGTAGCATCTTATCAATCTGACCGTACAAACCTATTGTCAGCATTTCCAAGTCCTTTTGATTTTGTGGCAATAGGCTTGCAGTTTGGAGTCAGCTCAGAAAATAGACTCTCCCACTAGTCACAAACCTTCCATTATCAGAATTTCTTTCTGTTATCAACACACTAATTGGGACTCATTTTGTGATTTTCTTCACAATGTCATCTGGAAGAATATTTTTAATCATCCTGTTCAATAATGTCCTACTGAGGTCTCTTCTATATTTTCAGTCTCATAAAGTTCCAGTTCACCTTCTGCCTGTGGTTATGGCAAAACTTAATAAAATGGTCGAACAAGGAATATTGGAGAAGGTCAGCCAGGAAGGTAGCAATTGTGCAATTTTTAAGATTTCTAGTGACTACAAGGTTGGTGTAAATCACCAGATATGGTTGGACTCCATCCCACTGCCAAATATTGAAATGGCCAGTCATGACTTTGCTGGCATAAAATTTATTACCAAGATTGATCTGGAATCTGCATGTAATCAAATTAAAGAAGTCACTATGATAAACACTCCTATAGGTCTTCTAAGGTCGACTCATCTGCCATTTGGAATTAAAACCAGCTTTATATTCCAAAAGGATATCAAGAAAGTTTTGGAAGTAAAAAAACATCATTGTCTATCAGGATGACATAGGTATTGGCGCTTGTACTGAAAATAAAACAGAACAGGTTCTGAGCAGATTGAGTAAAATGCAAACATGACAATTAATTGAAATAAGTATAAATTTAATTGTGAAAAAATTTCATACTTAGGGTATCAAATATCTAAAGCAAGTACTGTACAACAGATGTTAAGAGAAAATATTTTTGAGGAATGGAGTGCCTAAGACATTGGTGTTGGATAATGCACCAGAGTTTGCAGAATAAAGCTTGTGTACATGGTTAACACAAGTTGGATGTAAGCCGTACAAAACACTCCCATACCATCCTCAGTCCAATGAAATTGCAGAGAGGATGGTCCAGATGATAAAATTGGGACTGAAAGCATTCTCTCTGGAACTGCAGCCTAGAAAGTTATCTACCAAAGTTTCTTTTAAGTTACAGGACCATCCCTCATGTGGTAGAACACAAAGCCCCTCAACATTGATAAGGTAAATTAGTGTCCCAATAACTATGTCCTTCTCATCAAATGAAAATATATGGTACAAAAAGAATAAGGATTTGAATCCTAAGAAAGCATAATTTGTAGTGCAAAAAGGATTTAAAACAGCCATATTAACAAAAAAACAGGGAGTGTTAGCTCATGAAAACCAATTTAGATTGTGAAGAGAGCTGAAAGATATTGAAATGGAGGAAGATCCTGGTGCAGAAGAGAGGGATCAGGATTATCACCAAGAATTGGATAGTGAAGTGGAAGAGAAAATGAGTGTGTCTAGTGATAAGGGAGAATGTGAGGAATATTTGAATGAAGAAAATCAGGTAAAACTGAGATTCCCCATAAAGAGGAATCTAGGCAATCACCCTGAGACAAGTGGTACACTTCCTGGAGTGGTTCCTAGAAGTAGCACATCTAGCAAGGGCATAAAGCCTCTAAGGTTCCAGGAGATGTGATGATATGCAAATTATATTGTATATAAATGGGAAGAGTTCTAAACTTAGGAGGTAGTTATCTTCCTTTAACTACACTGCATACTTGTGAGAACAAATATACAACACAACAATGTCCAACTCAAAAAAAAAAAACAAGGAAAAATTAAAACCAACAAAATTCATTGATGTAGGATAGAAATGGGATGCCACAAGTATGATACAATGTACTGATCCAACAAAGATAATATCCTAACTGACACACTCTCAAGAGTGCATTCTGTGGCTGCCATCAACAAAGAAAAATTATCTGACCTCCACGTTCATCTTTGTCATCCCAGAATAACTATACTGGTTCATTTTGTTAGGATAAAGAAACCTTCCTTACTCTATTAAGGAATTAAAATGGAAATGTACTAAATGCTTTGTATGTACTCAGCTAAAACCATGATTTTATATTCCAAGAACATCCTTTCTTATCAAGCCCACACAATCCATAGTAAGAATCAGTATAGATTTCAAAGGGCTCTACCTTCTGCCTCCAGGAATCACTACTTACAGTAATAGATGAGTACTAATATTTTCCATTTGCATTCCCATATTGACAGTGCATACCAGGGTCAATGTAATGTGTCTCCAGATAATGCCATTGTAATACTAACATTGTCCATTCCCTTGTGGATTATAAGGCGTTGTGCTGTTGATTAAAATTCCTAATTTTGTTAGGTACTCTTGCAGTTCCTTTGATAGAAATGAAAGTTCCCGATCAAAATGAATGTATGTAGGTATTCTGAACACAGAGAACATTTGATTCAGATATTGAATAATAAGAACCACTCACCAAGGAATTGTAAAGAAACACTGATTCCAAGATTTGTGCATGAATATCCATTCCAGAATATAGGTCTAGATATCAAAATTGATGAAAAGAAATATTTGATGCATGTGGATCATTTTCATAAGTTGTGGTTTTTCTTTTAACATATTTTGTGAAGAAAAAGAAACTTAATTACAAATATTTTGTAAGTACATAAGAAAACTTCCAAAAATAAACTAAAAAAAAGAAAGAAAAAAGATTATTTACTGGAGTTCCAAACTGAATACAATTTTCTAGTGTACGAACAAAGTCTGAGTCAGTGATCTTGATAACATGCAGATTGTTGGCTTTTTCCATGTTCTTGATCCATTTGTTAGCCTGTCCTTGTGGATCAATCATTAGTGGCCATCGATGTGCATTGCTGAAAAAAATGATATACCAAGCCTTTGTTAGTTTGTGTTAGAAGAAAAATATGTCAGCTAAATTTATGTTAGTTAAATCATACATTTTAGATGCACCAAGGGTGGTCTTCAGTGATGCACTGTTCTCATCGCTAATTTCGGGTTTCACATCATATCGGCTTCAACAGCAACCCCAACCTGATTCTAGATGAGTCAGGCCGCCTCCTTGAAAGTGTCATGCTATGCACTGCGACATTGCAAAAACAGTAAACATAAGAACTAGCAAGGCCAGACTTTGACCGTTCTTGTTGACATATGTCAGTCAGCGTCAGCCAATGAAAAACAGGGCTTTTCATGCTCATCTACTATATAGTGTTGTCTTTTTAATTCATCCAGTTTAGATTTACTACTTCCGGAATCCATAGCGAGGTGAGCTGGTATCTTTATTGAATTGTTTAAGCCCATGTTTTACAAATTAAATACTAATCCCATAGTGATACTAAATCTTTAACTAAACCTACATGTGTACACAACTCAAGCCTATCCTATACTAGCACTTTCTAAGAAGAAATTCGCTAATCTATCAGGTCAATCTGTAATGCTTACCTTATACTCTTATTCAAACAAAATAACACACACATAAAAAAAATCACCTGCATAAAAAACATAAAGTATATTAAAAGAAGCTATGTAAATGAATGAAAACTTTTTTTTGGCAATGATCGAAGGTTGGTGATTTCTGCTGTATTTTCTGGCAATTGTCATTAATCTGACATATTCCTGTCTTCTTGGGCAATTATATAGTTACTATGCCTTAACTCTGCTAATTAGGCAGTAATTTACATATCGCTACAAAGGTATTTAAAGAAAAACAATAGTTTAATGAAAATGTCTTGTAAAATATATGGAAGTTAAAAGGTTTTGTGTTTGTGTGTATTATACGCTGCGTGCCAAATTATTATTGAGATAACTTTTTTTCTAATATTTCAAAAACCATCCAATCAATTCAAACAAAATTTTCACACAATGTTGGCAACACCGACCTGCGCAATCACTGAATTGTTCATACTGATCTGCACAATGTAAACAAACTGGCACCATATTTGTTATCAGCACGGTGATTTGAGCATGCCAAATTATTAGAAAAGTGTAAGAATTTAGTGAAAAGATGGGCCGTAAAAGCAGTTTAAGTGATGCTGAAAAGAAAACTATCACCTCAGAACTCTTAAAAGGTAAATCTACCCTAGAAATTTCTAAAATGATAGGGAGGTGTCATCAAACAATGAAAAAGTTCACCGCCAACCCTACACAAGTGCGCAAAAGGGCAGATAAAGGCAGGCTGAGGGTTATTTCACATGTCACAACTTAAACGAGAGGCCATGAAGAACCCTGGACTTACCAGTCAAGAGCTTTTCAGTTGCATTGGGGATCCTACTGTGTCTAAAAGTACTCGGTGTTGGTATCTGAGGGAAATAGCAACAACAATCAAACCTGTATTGAAGCCTCCGTTGACGAGAAATCACATTCAAAATCGATTGAAATGGGCTGAGGACAATATGAAGATTGACTTCTCTAAAGTTTTGTTCATAGACGAAATCGAGCAACACTTGATGGGCCAGATAGATGGTGCAAAGGTTGGGTAATGAACGGACAGAATCAGCATTTGAGACACCAACAAGGCGGTGGAAGCATAATAATCTGGGGTGGTATTATTGGAAAAACATTAGTGGGCCCATGGAGAGTACCAGATGGCGTCAAAATGGCTGCTGATGCATACATAGCATTTATGAAGGAGCATCTTGAACTGTGGATGAAAAGGCAAAGAGTTGCCTTCAGAAGGGCCATTGTTTTTATGCAAGATAATGCTCCCTCACATGCTGCTCACAAGACTACTGAATATTTGAAACAGTTAGGCTTTGATGGACCTTGAAAAATGAAGTGGCCAGCAAATTCTCTGGATTTGAACCCAATCGAAAATCTTTGGAGCATCATGAAGCGAAGACTGTACGCCAATGGATGACAATTCAGGAGCAACGCTGAGTTGTGGGAAACAATTCTTCAAGTAATTTCAAAACAGAGAAAGCACATTCCCTATTAATGTGTTTAAAACTGTGCCTTTGTTTGTATCTGTTATTATTTGTTTGATTATCTTATTTATTAGCTTCTTTTGATCATAAACATTCACGTGCAACATTAATAAACGTTTTATTTGCTCAATTCTGGGAATTTTACTAAACCTTTCTAATAATTTGGCACGCTTAAATCACCACGCTGACAACAAATATGGTGCCAGTTTGTTTACATTGTGCAGATCAGTACAAAAATTAAATAAAAGACAACAATGTAGAAATAAAAAAATATTGAAAGTTAACATTTAACAGATAGGGAACTGGAATGAGAGAAGAATATGTATGATATGAAGGATGAAAATAAATATCTTCAATATATTACCTGATTATGATTCCATTTTCGACAGAAAAGTTATCTGTTGGCAATCCTGCAATATTCCATGCTCTGATTTTAATTGGTTCCCCTAATGTATTCACCAATGAGAAGTCATCTGAACATGGAACTCCAAAGTCTTTTATTCTGTAAACCCAGGTGTTAATTTGTTCCTGAGCAAAAGAAGTAATGAAAAGCAAACATTATAATGAGAAGCTAATGTAACTTTATATCTTTTAGCATATGTGTATAAAAGCTGCATTAAAGATTTAGAATCATAGTTTTATATAGAGATGAATTTTAAAATAATGCATTATAAGTGAGTGAATCTGCTTTTATATGAAAATATAATCTAAAATCTGAAAAGTTTATTTGCACTTCAAACCTTAAGTAGTTCTGAATGAAACATGCATTAAGAAGCTTCTTTCGTTAGAGTGCTGAAAGGTACAAGACTGAAAAATAATACCAATAAATATTTTAGTAATTTCTATGAGAGTAAAACAAATTTAAATAAATATCTTCCAGGGATTCCTGTTCATTTATCAATACTCATATAATCATCATCATAGCAGTCACACCTAGTTTCAAAGCATATTTTTTAGCTTCTAAAGCATGCAATGTATATAAATGTTTATATATGTACATTATATTCCAAAGGTTGTCATAGATGATAGGGTGATAGTGGGGACAAGCTCCCACTCTCTATAAAATAATTCTCTGACAGTTAAGTCCAGCTTCATGCTGGATAATGCGCAAAAGTGGAAAGTTGTCACCTCATAGCCAGATGCTTCAGAGCTCGACAACCCAGAAAAGCAGTCCATCTAGTGGAAGGAAAACCTTGATTTTAAATCTCCACTGCCTTGTGGCCATATCCAAAATATGGAAAAGACTATGGAAGTAAATCCAGGCATAAAACCTGGAGTGGAGCCTCAAAAGTGATTGGTTTTCAACACTGACCATTTACCAGAAACTCCTGCAGTCAAGCTGCTGCAAATGTAATGCCTTGTATTCTTTTGGAGCTTGTTGATAGGGCAGAGAGGAGAGCATGTTGTCTGGGCAGTTCACAGCCTCCATACACCATTGCCAGTCTAGAAGGAAAACTCTGAATTGGAAACACCTGCTGCCTTGTAGGTTTTGTCTCTTTAACTTCTTTAACATCCCCGGTGCAAAAGGAACCAGAAAGTCATTGTATTATCTGCCTTGAATGTCACCCTATCCATAATTGTGAGATGCAAAGGAGTGGTGACTACAACAGCATGAAATGAGCTAAATGAACGAATGAAGTTTTACCAAAATAATTTTTTATCAACAACAACCATTTCCCTATTTCTCATCCAAAGTTAATAAATATATCTATTTGGATGGTGGCTTCATTTTAGATTTTCTAGTTTCGGCTTATGAAAATCAGTTGTTATAAATTTTTGTTATTGGAAATAGTGCTTTTCAAACCTCTAAGTTAAGAAGCTAATATACTGAGTAACATAAAAAAATTTCTGTGCTTGTTATTAGATGCCATTAGAAAGATTTAATTTAAACATATTCCAATCAAGAGATCAATTTTGACTTTATTGTAACAGTTGTCAGTGGACATTTTTTTTAAATTATAAAAATTGAATTTCTTTTTTGATTGATTTTAAGATTGAAAATAGAAAAAAAAAATTACATTTTTGTTATTTTTTTTAAGGTAAATTTCTGACTCAAATGTAAAAATAGATTTGTGTAATTTATGGAGAAGGTAGTGTGAATGAATAAACATGTTAAAAGTGGTCTGCAGAGTTTCATGCTAGAGGTTTTTGTTGGACAATGTTTCCTAATTGGCTGGTGAATTAAGGTTGATAGCAATTAAATCAAGACATTAATTGAGAATAATCAATATGAGAGGACAATGGTGATAATCAAAATACTGAACATATCCAAATCAAGTTTTGCAAATCATTTACATGAGTTTGATTGCTTTGATGTGTGCATTTCAAAGACAAAACTACTGGGCTATATTTATGCATGTGATTCATGGCTTAAACCAGGGGTTTTCAAACTGTGGTCTGTGGACCACAGGGGGTCCGCGGACAGCAAACACTTTTTTATGGGTGACGTGCAACTTATAAGCGCTTATAAGTAACTTATAGGCCAATCATGAAATAAATTAATTCAATAAACTATTTCATAGATTTGATATACTAATATAATTTGTATCTTAAATTGATAAAGATAATGGATTCTATTCATATAGAGAAGGAACCAAAGGATTTGAATTTTGGATCTATTTTGCAATTTCCGGCTTTCTCATTGGCTGTTAGGTGTCACGTGTGCAAATCTTCAAACAGGAGACATTTTGTGAGTAGAAGTGCAAGGCTGTTGGATGGGTAAGCAAATAAACTCTGAATTTTTTATTAGTATATTGTTTTCATAGCAGTTAACAGTAAACGTTCCATGTTGTCTACAGCCACTGAAAGAGTCAATACAGTATTTTGAGTTCTTTTTAGCAATACGCACACAGTCGAAACCAGATAGGCTTTTTTAGTATTGTTACATTTTGAGTTTGTTGTAAACTTCAGGCATTTTAGAGTCAATTTAATTAAGGAGGATATGTGAATGAAGTTGTATGATACCACTATTCTAGGCATGGTCATTTATAAATATAAGTAAAATCAATTTTAAAATAATTTGTAAATATAGGGTTGTCAGATAATTTTTTCCAAACATAGCGATATTGCTTATTCATCCTGTATTAAACAAATTCACAAAAGAAAAGCATTAAAGTCATACAAAATAGTCACCATTTTACCCATGGATAAATATTTGAAATGGAAACCTCATGATGAAATCAACTCAGAATCTGTTACAGAGACAGAAGGGATTGTTCAGAAAAACAAATTAAGAAAATATGATGTGGAGTATATTCGATTTGGATTCATTGAAAGTGTCTAATGCTAACAGACCACAGTGTTTATTTTGTCATAAGCTGTTGTCAAATGAAGCCCTGAAACCAGCTAAATTGCAGCAACATTTAACAACACTACATCCTGAATTTGCCACAAAGCCAAAAGATTTCTTTGAAAGAAAAAGGGATGCATATTTAAAGCAGAAAGCAACTTTTACAATGTCAATAGCATCAAATCATAAACTATTACGGGCAGCTTATTTAGTGGCACTGAGAGTGGCTCATGCTAAGAAGGCCTATAATATTGCTGAAAACTTGTTTTGCCCTGTGCAATAGACATGTGTGAGGCAGTTTGGGATGAAAAATGTGCTGTGAAATTGAAAGCTGTGCCACTGTCAGATAACACAATTGCACGAAGAATAGAAGATATGTCAGAAGATATAAAATCTCAGTTAATTTACAGTGAAAACAGGTTTTTTTGCATTACAACTTGATGAAAGCACAGATATTACCAATGGATCTCAACTTATGGTGTATGTACAATATTGCTGGGAAAATGAAATGCTTGAAGATTTTCTATTTTGCCATCCTATGCCCACGAGAACAACTGGGGAGGAAGTTTTTAAAGTATTGGACTCTTTTCTTCTTCAATCAGGCTTGTTATGGAGCCAGTGTATTGGCATATGTACAGATGGGGCGGCGTCAATGACTGGTATTCACTCAGGTGTTGTGGGGCATGTTAAGAAAGCAGCACCTAATATCACTGCAACACATTGCATGATTCATCGAGAAGCCCTAGTTGCTAAGAAAATGGATGCTTCTTTATCCGAAGTCTTGTCATCTTGTATTAAAATGGTGAATTTCATTAAAACCAGACCACTGTATAGTCGTTTCTTTGTAATACTCTGTGGTGAGATGGGGGCTGAACATTCAAGTCTGTTGTTTCATACAGAGGTAAGATGGCTATCACGAGGTAAAATAATTCAGCCTTTATTTGAACTTAGAGAAGAACTGTTGATGTTTCTGTGTGATTATAATACTGAACTGGCTTCGATAATGGCCGATAAAATTTGGCTTTGCAAAGTTGCTTATCTGGCAGATATATTCAACAAACTTAATGAACTGAATTTATCTCTACAAGGAAGAGATTCAAATATCTTATTTAGTCATGACAAAATCGAAGCCTTTAAGAAAAGACTGAATATATGGACTGCAAAAGTTAGTAAGAAAACTTTAGATACGTTCCCTACACTGGATGAATATCTCAGCAACAATGGTTCAGTTAATGTTGATTTGATAATTGTAGATGTTAAACGACATTTAATATCATTTGCTGAACATTTTGACAAATATTTCTCGAAAGATGTTCCTGATAATATTGAAAATTTTGACTGGATCAGAAATCCGTTTAATGCTGAAATAGCTAATAGCATGCTCACAGGAAATGAACTGGAAGAACTGGCGGAAACTTCATGCAACAGAACTTTAAAAATCAGTTTTATGCAGCAACAACTTTTGAAATTCTGGCTCACTGTAGCCTCCGAGTATCCATTGCTATCTCGAAAGGCAGTTAAGATTTTGTTACCGTTTGCAACAAGATATTTATTCAAAGCAGAATTTTCGGCACTAACCAATCTGAAAAATAAATACAGATCCAGACTTGCTCCAGAAAGTGACTTACGTGTATGTTTATCTGTAATATCGCCAAGAATTGACAGTTTTTGCAAAGCCAAGCAAGCATGTCCTTCTCACTAAGTGTGTATTAAAAAATCCCGTGTGTGTAATTGACAATAAAACCATTTGTTAAATATTATTACTGTTTTCATTTACATGTAAAATTAATATTTTAATATAACAAAATTTAATTTTGTTACATTTTGCAGCAACATGCAGCATTAATTGATTTGAACACTTATGTCTAAAGGAAGCTTTAAACCAGCTTTTATTGCATTAATGCAAAATTATATGTTATATTCAGCAAATATTTATGTATAAATTTCATAAGCGTTTATAAGGGGGTCCCTAAGGTAAAGCTTGAAATATAAAAGGGGGTCCGCACGTCAAAAAGTTTGAAATCTCCTGGCTTAAACCAAAAAATTATTCTGGTTTTTGAAAAAACAAAAAAAGAAATAAAAAATAAAATTAGATACTTTTATATCAACATGGAATGCAGATCATTGTACAAGTGAATTAAAAAAAATAAAAACACTGGAAATATTTGCAACTGATAATTTTAAAGCTGTTATTGGTCTATAAAGTTATCTCCAGTATCTACCAGTCTTTGATTTTTAAACAATGTCTCAATGCCCCTGATTATACTTCACTTGTTAATCTAATTGTTGCATTGACAAGTTAACAACAATAAACAAATTTAAAAAAATTGACCTGGAAGTTTTTCTTCTTCTCAATGCTTCCTTGCCTTCAGATTCCTTTATCTCTCTCTAAAAGCTGGCTGTTTTGTCCAGTATCAGATAAGCAAAGTCAGTTAAATCTCTATCAAACTGATTTACTAGAAGTTTTTTTTTTTTTGTGTTGATAAATAAAGATGCTAGATTCATTTAAGAATTTATCAAGATATTCTGTGCATCTGGGAAACTATTCATATTGTAATTTATTTTTCAGTAATGTGAGAACAGAGTTGTATGGAAGACCAACCTAGTTACTTATTTTTTGGGCATTTATTCATTGTCAGTAATCCATACTAAAAATAATTTCTGTCTATATCTCTGAGATAAGGTATTATGATTACTTACATTATTCGGACTGTTATCCGCATCTTCACTGCCATATTCACACTGTCTGTATGCTCCAGCCTTCTTCAGGTGATTGGAGTTTTGAACCAAACCGAGTATTTCATCCACCAGAGTAGATTATTCTAGTTCCACATGCCATGTCTCTTCTTGATGTCTCAGTTATTTCCCTTTAATTCAGCTCTCCAAGTTTTAGTTCACCACTACTATAGCCTGGTATTGAACTCGCAACACTTTGGGTCTAGTTAATGGATCTAACCAACACCTTTATCCACTGAGCCATGTGAAGAAGGCTGGAGTCTACAACAGCCGAAACATTGTGAATATGGCAATGAAGATGAGGATAACAGTCCAAATAATGTAAATAATATAAATAAAAATAATTTTCCACCGTTTTTCTGTTGTAGTAATGTTGATCCTAACCAGTCTCTTGCTAATATCTCTGTATTGAATAAAATCAAAGAAAGCACTGCTTGGGAATGTTTATTCAGCTTGATTAGCAGTACAAATAATGTGCTAGCTATGTTTTGAGATGTAGTTATTCAGGTACTTATGATGAGTTACATAAGGGGAGATAATTAGAATAGTCTTTTATTATCCTCATATTATTAAGTATATTTGTTGCAGATGGTGAGAAGGAGAAATGAATGTGAATGCAGTGTTAAGAGTTCTTGTTTGACTTAGCTGCATGATAATTTGTCTTCAGTGGGTTACAGTTCATACTAATGGCGTTAGAAATCATGCTTGGATTTAAACTTTTGTTGTTTTGAGTGTGATTAATTTGTGAGTTATATGAAGTTGTTTGACTTCATATTCTATGTCATATTTCTATGGTGCAGTAATTCATATGTATTCTTCAATTGTCTGTGAAATGATCATAAAGATGATAACATCATCATGCATCATTTTGTATATGTTTGTGCCTCTGTGTCCCTCTCTCTATTTTTGCTGTCTGGACCTGTTCCTTTTATGATGGGCCTTGTATGACTCCTACTTTTGTGATTAGTAAAATATATAGATATACCTCATAACAACAAAGTGAGACATTTATACATAAATATATAAGTATTTATTATCATAAGGTTTGGTTGTTTCAGTAGATAAAAGTTCTCATAGTCTGGTTGTTAAATGTTCTGATATTTGTGTTGTGAATAAGTGAATTATTTTATTGAGATAAGTCTATTATTAAAAAGTTATACTCAATATGAGGAAGTAATATTTGAATAAAATTTATCTTTGGTCTTCATTCTTGAAGAGGTTCATTTTCACATGCTCTTCTGGTGAAAGTTTGTTGAAAAGACACCAAATTCTAAATTTTTTGCCAGTAGGGCGTTTTCCTTTTTTATTAGGGAATCATGGGAAATTAGTTTTTTTTTTATTTCTTGTGATCACAAGATCACTACATTTCTTAAATAATCATGGGAAGGCTCCCAGACAAGATTTTGGATTTAAGTGGTAAGGTATTTCATTGGTTGGTATGGACCAATGAGGATGTTTAAAGATATTGGTGTCTGTTGCTATGTAGATGTTATGTAGGCATTTATGTGCATAGGTGGGTAACAACATGTATATTGTTTATATTAGTTTGGGATAGAACTGGTTAAATTCTTTTTCTATCACTCTTACCATAACTCATAACCAAGTTGCTTCTTCATTTAATTATTTAATTTCACAGAGTACATGAATGGGTTTGAGACATTTTCAGGGTTTGTATATATATTTTTTTATTTCCTTTCACAAAGAGGAAAAATGTTTTAGGTCTTGTGGGAAAATGAAGTAAAATCAATAAATAAAATAATAATAGTGAATAATAAAAAAAAAGAAATACATTTTTTGATGATGTTAAGAGTAAAGGAATCAGAAATATGATTACCACACTTGGTTTTGAAATGCATTGTTAGGTGGCATTGTTGAATCCTATAGAAAGGCAAATATTTCCTGCATCACACTCTTTTTCCTCTTTGCTCCAAGATGTGAACCACATAGTAATTACATTCCCACATTTCTCTGATCAGCTGTAGACTGAACTCTTCCTACTTTCCAACACATGACACTTACACGTTTCTTCCAACGTTTTTCTCTACTTCTTTTTTGTGTATTCATTGTAAATATTTCAGCTTCTTCTCCAGAGGGGGTTTGTACTCTTTCTATTTTCTTTTTATATATCATCCAATTCACAATACTTAGCTTGTTCTTTCTTCTGAAGAGACATTGAGAACTTTGTTCCACTATAGTCAGCATAAAAAGAATAAATGTTCATAGTATAAGTGTTGTATACTTCTTTGTTCATATGCCTTCACCTAAAATACACACAAACATGCAACCTTCCAGATTTCACGGTCTTTCTACACAGGGACTGGGTCATTTATCAGGATTCCATCTGTATCTACATCAGTTTCTATGAGTCTTTTATGTGGAAAATCTTTATTTACCTATATTTTGTCTTTACTATATTCACAGATTATCTGACATAGCACTCATCTATATATATGGATGAGTGCTATGCCAGATATCTATGAATATAGTAAAGATTTATGAAAACAACTTGGCAATGAATGCATAAATGATGTGAAGATATGAAGGTTGAAAAGATTAGATTATATGTCAAGAGATAATAATGAGTAAGTAGAAAATGGAAACAAATGAAAGTCAATAGATTTGTCATAAGAGAGATAAAGAAAAAATGAGAGTAGTTAAGTAGTAGAGAAGATACAATAAACTAGCGAAAATCTGTAAAGTGATAGCAGAAACTACCAATAAAATAAAAAATGCTTCAGTAAGTAACTTACAACTCGGAAAGCAGATGTAAATGCTCCTAAATAAGCTACAACTCCTGAAGAAACCAGCACATCCCCAATCAAATTTGTGTATTGGTCACTAAGTGCCAGTGCAGCATGGCTCCACCTGAAAAAAAGATACACATAAATATGATGAACAATAAATGTTTGCAGTTTGCTACAATTAGTTTTTTTTTTTTGCTTTTTCTCCAAGTATCAATATGAAAATCTAGAATTATATTAATATGTATAATTCAGTGGCTTTTAACTTGAATATCAAAACAAAATAATAAAATAAAGAGTAGCAACAATTGCTTAGGGTGCATTTAAAAAGCTGTTAGAATCAGGTGCCTGAGATTAACAGTATGTTGTCTTCCATAAAATCAAATTTGGAAAGTGAAAAGAATCATGCAATTTTAAAATTCTACAGATTTGGTGAAAGTGATAAACATTTGTAAAGAAAGAAAACTCTGTTTGAAAACAGAATAAATCTTATCACAAATCAAAACATCCATGTTAAGTACAAAATGTAAGTAATGATCTTTATATATGAATGATATTATGTTTTGCATATCTCTCTGTGTAGTAGCAGTCATAGTACAGTTCTCCGTGTTATGTTTAGCAAACGGGTTTGCTAGTTGTAGCCCTTATGTTCGCCATTTGTTCTCTATTTATACTTGTCTATCTAATTTGCATATGATACTACACCTCCCTGAATTTTACTATTCCTAATTATTCTCGTACTGTGTTGTCTTTCCTCTTGTCTTGTTTTCTTTTAATAGTGATCTTGGTTTCTCTTCATTTTCTTCTTCATACTCATCTGTCTTTTCATTCTCACTTTCTTCCATTTCCTGCTCTGTTCCACTTTTGTAACTTTCTGTCTCTTCTTGTTCTTGATCTTCCATTTCTACGTTTTCCATTTTGTTTCTGCTTCTGAACTGATCTGCATGTGCCAGTATATGTTGTTCCTTTTTCTCAAGTATAGTCGTGTTGTCTCCTTTTTCTATCAGGAAATTTGCTTCTTCTGGATTAGCCTATTTTTCTATACCTTTTTCTTTCATTGAAAAGCACATAGTTATGGGGGCTTTGATTTGTCTTCCTATTAATGCCGAAGGGCTGTTTTCTTCCTGCATGTAGAATGGATCTGTAACCGAGGAGCATTTTTGGTAGATATACTTCTATGCTTTCATTAAGTGGTGAGAATGCTTTTAATCCCATTTTTACTGTTTGTGCCATACTTTCTGCCATTAGATTGTGAGTGATGCAGTGGTGTCTTGTATGGGATGCATCCAATCTGTTTTAATCACGCACATAAGTTCTCATCACAATTCGGGAGCATTGTTGGTGACTATTATCTGGGGTACTTTATTTCTTGAGAATATAGTTCTTAGTACTTGCTTCATTGTGGTGGCTTTACTGTCTTTTACTCTGACAACCTCTGGCCATCCTGAATATGAGTCCACTAATACGAAGAACAATTCCCTATCTTTGATATGTGCATGATCCATGTGGACCCTAACCCATGGCTCTGCTTCCTTGGGCCATGAATGAATTTTTGCTTGCTTGAAGTTTTTTATTTCTGCACATTTTGGGCATCTCTTAATATCTCTATATCTTTTGAATATCCTGGCCACCAGATGAAGAATATCCGTTTCTACCCAGTGTATTATTTTATCTTCAGCATCTTCCTATTTTTCTTTTGTTTCATTCATGAACTGTAATCTTGATAAAGCATCTACATGAGGGATAGTGTTCCCTTTTACATATACTAAGTCAAAATCGAATGCTATGATTTTTATTACCCATCTTAAAATTCTTGATGATGTGACTTTTGTCAATTCTTTTCTCAGGTTAAATATGAATTCTAATGGTTCGTGGTCAGATTTTAATCATCTTTTTTACTATCAAAAAGTTTTGTGCCTTTCCCATGCTCCATACAATTGCTAGTGCTTCTTTTTAAATATTCAAGTAGGTAGTTTCTACATCTTGATATGTACATGATTGGGTATTCTTCTTGTGATAGAATAGCAACAACTGTCTTTTCACTCGCATCTGTGGTTAACGTTACTTCTTTTTGTGGATCAAAAACTTTTATTATTGATTTGTTCCTCAGTATTTTCTTTAATGTTTCAAAAGTGATAGTTTGCTTTTATGTCCAGTTAAATTCATTGTTTTTTTTTTGTGTGTGTGTAATTTTGCAAATTGCTCTATTATGTTGCTGTATTTTGGAATGTATTTACTATAAAAATTTATTAGCCCTCAAAAGGATTCTAATTCTTTTTTATTTGTTGGAGCAGCTATTTCTCTTATTTTCTTTGTTAGTCTATCGTCAGGTGATATGCCTTCTTTTGATATTTGATATCCTAAATATGATATCTTCTTACAGTCCAAATTACACTTGTCTTTGTTTATATTCATACCTGCCTTTTTAATCTCATTAAAATTTCCTTTGTTTTATATTTTAATTCTTCTTTAGTTCTTCCTGTACACATATATCGTCCTGGTATATTATTATATTTTTTTATTTTTCCTAATAAGACTCTTTCAATTGCTTTTTGAAAAATATGGCTCAAAGTCTTTACCCCAAATGGTAGATGAGTCCATCTTAGTAAGCCTGTAGTAGTGTTTATCATGGTGATTTCCTATTTGGTTGTATGCTGCCTTGAGATCAATTATTGCAAAGTGTTCCATTTTTACTAACTCATGACTCACACTTTCAATATTTGGCAAAGGAAAAGAGTCTAAATATATCTGGTGATTTACCCCTATCTTCTAATCACCACATATCCTTAAATCTCCATCAGATTTCTTTATCGCTACTAACGGTGATGCCCAATTGTTACCACCTTGAGTTACTCTTTCTACTATGCCTTGTTGTATCATTTTGTTTAATTTGGTTACTACCAAAAGTAAGATATGAATTGGAACTTTTCTTGACTATATATTTTGGGTGATAATTTTCTTTTAGTTGAATGCTTGCTTTATAGCCTTTCAATAATCCTATTACATTTTATTCCACTTCCATGGAATTGATTAGTCTCACTCGATCTATTTTTCCTAATAATCCATGATCTTTTATGCATTCTACAACTGTAATAGGAATTATTTCAAAACACTTGTCAGTTTCAAAATTGCCTTGAAATGTACCCATTATTTTTATAGTCGTTCCATCAAATTGCTTTAATTGGATGCTGCTTTTTTTTAACTTAGGTCGTCCTAATTTTATCCAGAAATGTTTGGTATCAACATGACTTCACTGACTGTATCAACTTGCATGTTACATATCCTTATTTTTTCTCTACTTCTTTTTTGTGTATTCATTGTAAATATTTCAGCTTCTTCTCCAGAGGGGGTTTGTACTCTTTCTATTTTCTTTTTATATATCATCCAATTCACAATACTTAGCTTGTTCTTTCAATCTGTCTAAGTATTGTATAATGGACTCATTGGGTGTTTGTCTTTTTTATAATTTTAATAATTTCTTCAAATGTCATTACTTCTAATTTGCTCAGGTAACACATTGTCAAAATTTTCTTAACTACTTCGCACCCAGTGGTAGCAAGAAATAAGTTCATTATCTCAATCTCTCCTCCATCAGTCTTTGTGTCTCTTAATTTTTTCAATCTTGCAAATGCAGCAAAAGTTCTTATCTATGTTACTATGTGTTCTGGGTTATTCAGTGAATTTAAGGATCCTATCAGTGATGACATTATGTTTTGCATATCTCTCTGTGTAGTAGCAGTCATAGCACAGTTCTCTGTGTTATGTTTAGCAAATGGGTTTGCTAGGCATATCCCTTATGTTCGTCAGTTGTTCTCTATTTATACTTGTCTATCTAATGTGTATACGATACTACAGATATATTAAACAAGAAACAAGAACACTAAATATATATTGAATGTGAAGGTGGTTATTATTTCTTGACCCAACTGTTTGCATAAAGAAATTTCTTTTGACTTTATTCCTGTGAAGTTTAATAAGATATAAACCACAGAGATTTGAATTTGATATTCTCAATAAGAGCAATTGTCATTCTTTCAAATACCAAACATCAGCTTTTTAACTAACATTTTTAATCTACTAGATCTCATAACTATAGGCTCAGTTGCATATAAACTAGAAAAAATCCATAAAATAAATTAGAAATAATTATTAATAATAATAATTTATAATCATTTTATTAGTAAAAACCTACTTTTTATCAACTCTAAGGTTATAGCATTGACTATTGAATATTTTAACCATAAAGTTCCATATTAGATAAGATAAAAATATTATTATTCATACTATATGGAATGATTATCGCAATTTCTTGATCTGTTGTCAAAGAAGGATTGAGCCAAAAAGCTGTAAGCATCCAGTTCAATATTATACAACAATATTATTACAAGCCACAATTTTTAGTCATAAGTATTTCAACAAATGATAGCATGCTCATTTTACTAACCGTTCTTTTTCACCACCAAGTCCTCCAATCAGCTGTTCAGCACGTTCCAATTTCTTTGTACATAAGTCAACTTGGTTTTCAAGGTCTGCTTTTTTCTGCTTATTACTTTCCATCTTCTGGTTCAGTCTATCCAATTTGTCTTGTACCTCTTTTAATGAAACTCTTTTCTTATCCAAAGATTTTTTTGCAATCTCAAGTTCCTCCTCAGCTTTCTTTAAAGTTTCCTTTTTAGGAGCCACAATTTTAGCTACCCTAAAAGCAAAGACAAAAATATAATTTCAAGATAAATAAACTTTATTATCTGTAAATTAAAACATGTATAATGTAGTGAGAATCTCTTGATATTTAATACTATTTGTGTAATGCTTACAATACATTCAGAGTACAAACCACTTAAGAAGCTTGTAAAGTATATGACTGATGGTGTTGGCAAATAATTATGATAACATAATGTCAGCATATTAAGTTTCAGTTAGTCTACATTAAGGCATGCTTCCTTGTTAGCTTCTCTTATAAAGAATTAATGAACACACATTCAGGAAAAATTGTTATTATATATCAAAAAAGAAAACTTTAATCAAACCCTGCTGAAAAACAGCAAATGAATATAATAAATAAGATGAAGGAAAACATAGGATAATTGAGACAGGCATTTTTTTTTTATTTTGCTTACATTACTTTATTTAGTGTTATCTATCTGGTCTCTAAAACTTCTCTACAACTTTACTCTCTCTCTCTTTCTTTAATTCTTTTAACTGATCTTTTAATCTGTAGACTTACTTGTCATAAGTGTCCATAGCTCGTACCCATTTGCAGAGGCCTTCACAAGCTGTAGAAGCAACTTTGATCTTTTCAGGATCAAAATCAGGATTTGAAATATACTTTGTACGAATATGTTTCATAATTGAAGGGTTGATATTATCCTGGAAAAAAAAATCTTGTTTTGCAATTTTAATAGGAATGTAAATGTTTAAGGACAGATATAACTGCATACCTGCTTCTGCTAAATCTGTTCTTATTCATGAGTCAATAACATTGATTTTCATCACTCACAAAATGATATGAGAAGTTAAAAATAAAATAAAATTTTATGACTTTTATTTACAGTGAAAAAGGGAATAGTTTTATTCTAAGGAAATAAAAACATTTAAACAAAAATAGTTGTAAGGAATTGCTTAAATCAAAGTATGTCAGTCATTTATGAGGAACTTATTTTTATAGAAAGATAGACTTTTCCTTTTCAAAGTTGAGTAAATGACATTCTGACAGAAAACATACTAATAAAGACTAAAAAAATAGTTGGTGTGTGGCAGTAACTCCACAGCCACTCAAGGCTGACATATAAGAAGAGTGTAACTGTTCTAAATCTCAGGAATAAAATAGATTCATTGCCATTCTTATAGTCAGAGTAAAAATTTCTAAGTTAACAGGAGCACTTCTGGATAAGGGAAAACACCCCAGCAAAATAATAAATTTATAGTTTTCTATGTGAAATATGTTCTTACCTTGTTGAACTGATGTAAACTCTCTAAGAATTTCATTTCTCCAAGAAGGCGTTTAGATGGTGGCCAGTAATCTTCAATTTTCTTTCCTGATCCAGAAGGGTCTGGTACCCTTTCAGGTTTAATTCCTTTCATTACACAAAGAGCTTCCATTACTAAACGGACTAAAATTGGTGGATTGTTCATTGTTTTTACAACTGTAATGTCCTTCAAAAAGAAATTTTTTTTAATTTAGAAGTAAAAAAAATAGAAAAATAAAAAACTCACAAAACTAAAGAAAATGCATAATTAATAGTATTCAAGAAATATAATGTTTCAAACATAATGAAGACAATTTCATGTGAGCTAATTGTCAGCATAAGAGCATTGTAAGGTAGACAAAACATTGCCATACTGTCTGCTCACTTTGGGTGTGGGTTAGTCACTTGCATGTGAAACAGTATGTGTCCATCTGAATTAAACCAAATGATGTTTCTCATATAGCTAGTATAAGCTCCAGAATGATGGGGAATGTTCAACTGAAGTGAATCTATAAGAAGAATTTTTTTTGCATGACAATCTCACATATTATTTTAAACAGTGACTCAAGCTACTGACTTGATTTTACAGAAAAAATTGAACTCTAGAGATTTTAGCAAGAGATTTGGAGTTGAGTTTGATAACAATATTTTATGGTAGGTTAAATTCACTTTAATCTATCATGAAATGTTGCTATCAAAAAACAGCTTCATAACAATGCATATTGCAAGCTAGATCTGTATGAAAGACATCAAATTGACATAGTACTTACATTGACCAATGATACTTCTCCATGAAACCTACCACTTGTTAAGTTAGAGCTTCTTAGTGGAATGAATATAGTATCTGATCTTATTTTTAAAAAACGTTTCAACTGACATTTACACTTGCATGCCAACACGCATCATGTAATGCACAGCAGTATATTTCAAATCTCGATTTTAATCCTGAAAAAATTTACAGCTTGTGAAGGCTTCTGTCAAGCTGCAAATTCATTTTCATCCATTATAATGCTATATAAATTCAACTAACAACTTTTATACATATTATGCTGATCTTAAAACAAGCCTTTGTATTCATATGAACGTCTTCTGCACTTTAACATACTATAAAATATTGTCAAGTTGTTATCAAACTCAAGTCAAGATCTTTATTTTTAAAATAGATTTGTACAACCAAATAATTTTTCTGTACTTATTTAATTTGTAAGTGTATAATTGAAATATATATAAAAACATGAAAAAAAGAAGAATTTCCCAGATAAAATTAGAGAATAGCAATGATTCATGAAAAATTATATTTGCAGTCCTGCAATATTAGGAGACAGGAAGAACCAATGTGTTTTAGGGAAAGTTAGATAAGTTAAAAATTAATGATCAAAATCAAAAAGAGCTCATACATCAATTTATTATTTGATCTCAGTGTTTTCTAAAAGAAGACAGGTACCTGATGCTCTGAAGCATAAACAGTGATTAAATGAATTTAACTCAGAATGAAGCAGAGCAGCTCTTGATGTACCTGCAATTGAATTGCCTCTCAGTGTTGTTATCGATCTTTGTCTGTACCATACATTTCATTTGTGATTGATACTCATGCTGATCTTCATCACTATGCATCACATACATCACATATCCAAATTGTTTAAGATTAATATCCATTATCTAACAGATTATCCTGCTAATATAGAAGAATATACAAAAAACTGCCACAAAGAATAAACAATATCATTTTAAGTTTATCTCATGCTATAAACATTCTAAGAATGAAAAACAACAATTTTGGTAGACATATAAAATCATAAGGTGTCGTGAGCCAAAGCAGTATGGCAATATAGCATATAAATAGCATCATCTACTTACCCCAAACATAAAAGCTAATTATGTTGCAACCATTGTTCAGCCAATTGTAGAGGCAAATCATAGCAAACAAAGAGAAAAAGAAGAAAACTATACAAGGTTTTACAATGTTCTACAGAAGAAATAAACTTGAAGTAAATTATACAGAAAATTGAGTTTCTTGTAGAACACACAAATATAAAGACTAGATAAATGCTATAAAAAGCCTTAATTCCTATACTGTATAGTAAGTTGAACATAGATTGTACAAAAGATGTGTGACCTTGTAGATTAAAGCATTGGTTAAAACTTAATTGATTCCTTGGCTGTTGTGAGTTCAATCCCTAGATCCCTAATTCTGGCTCAGTAGAAGAAACAGCTAAGTGACATAATGGTGGATAAGACTAATGAGTATTAACTGAAATGAAACATCTGTTGAGTACATGAAAAGCAAAATGAAAATAATCTATCTCTGTGGATCAAATAAAGAGTTTGTTTCAATGTTTTGTGAAAGGTTACCAAGTACAATAACAGACACCTGAAAAAAGGCCAGAAAGTGAAATGCTGTGAGTGTAACAACCAAGAGTTGAACATGCTTATTCAAATATTAAAGGGCATAATCATTTCAATTTATTATCAACTAATAAAATTAATTTCATGCAGTGTCCTTAAATTAAGTGACAATGATATTTCTAAGAAAATATTATTTAAAGCAAAATGTATTAAAACATACATTATTTAAAATCACATAGCATGTGCTTGAATTTTAGATTTTCTCATACTCTTTTTCTAATCATCATCTTTTTAAGGAAAGCAAACTTTTAGAGAACATCATCTTGATCCCAACTATAGCAATTGAAACACCTTTTGAAAGGCTGATGAAACAATTTTCATGAAAACCTGCAACACTAGTGGAATTTGAAATAACAGGTTTTTCAAAGTAGTGAGGAGATAATACAATAATTTGGGAAATCAAAAATCAAAATGGATAGAGTTAGCTAGTCTAGAACACCAATATAAACTAACCAAGAAGGAAGAAAATTGAAAATAAAGTATGATAATGTGTTTTTCCTATTCATAATTACTTGACTAAAAAAGAATATAAAATGCTGATAACATCTGCCAAATTTCAAAATCTAATTTTATATAAGAGATGAAAACTGTACCTGTTGAGTAAGAGTGTCAAGAGCTGCAAGTGCAGCCTTCAGGGCAGGGATGGCTTCAGCCAAGTCATTATCACATTCATCTTTGATGGCTTTGGCTGCTTTGGCCTGTTCATTGGCCACAGCCTCATCAGCCTTGACAACCTGCAATAAATCACAACAAAAATTACTGATATTAACTAAAAAATGTCTAAAAACTTTTAACATTATGTGATTGGAAAACTTTCAAATGGAATCATTTTATAACAGGAAAAATGTTCTAAAATACTAAAATAATAACAAGAGATTTATTATTTAAAATTTAATTAAGACTTTGAAAAATTTGAGAAAAAATAAAAGTAAAACTTTTATGTTTCTTACTCGATTATCATTTTTGTAAGGTGTTATTGTAAGAATGTGTGACTGACTGAAGTTTGAATCCAATTAAACTGGATTTAGATTTTCACAGTATACTTCCACCTATCAGAAGACTGACACGACACAACATTCTAATTCAAGTTCAATCTGAGGAAAAACATAAAACTGAATAGGAATTTTGCATCCTGTTCACTGGCCTATTTAACATTTATACTGTGGATTCTTTCCTTTAATTCTTTGTATCAGATAAGTGCAATGTTGAAAAATAAGAGTGACCATCTCATTGTAAATGTCTGTTACTTACTTTTTCACTTTTGGCTACTTCAATAGATTCTTTTTCCACAGCCACCATAATTTCATCTACCTCTTTACTAGCAACCACTAGCTGTGGTTGGAGCTCAGTCAACTCCTTTTGCATGAGTGTTACTTGTGATGCTGCAGACTGCAACTTCTCAAGGCCAACCACATACCGTTGTCTCTGTTTGGACACCTCTCTGAAAGCAAGAATTGAAAGATGCTCAAATATTTTATATATTTCTATTCATAGAAAGGCTGAACCTTTTGGCATAAAAGACAGTAGAATTGGATGAAAGGAATTCTGTGAATTAATTCTTTACTTACCCCCTCTTTTGGTTGAGAAGTGTTTTGAATGTGCCAATTAACTCCAAATAGGAAGTTGGAGTGACATAATTGTGCCTTTCAAGTTCCATAAAGAATTTGTTAGAGAGTTCCAAAGTAGTTGTGTGAAACATCTTGCACATCTCAATACATCCATATCTTTCTTGATCAGACATTTGAATATCTTGGAGAAATCGTTTTGCCACAGCCTCCAAAGCATCTTCTGGCCAAGGCTGCAAGTTATCAAGCAAATATAAATTTAAAAAGAATTGGAATACATGTTTTCATTACACAGACAAAAACATTCACTATTAATATATTAAAGCTAGCATTTCTTAAGATTGAAATATTCACATTGTTTGCATAGAAATATTTTTATTAGAGTAGTTTTTATTCATTTTCTTATTTATTATTCTATCAGCATATGTTTTAAAATTTGGTTGATTTTAATTGATTTGGAGCAAAACAGATCTTTTAAAGGTTTCATGGTGAGTTACTTGATGTAGCATCATGAAATGAATCTTTGTTGCATTTATAATCAATTTTTCAGATAATAATTCAGCCACTAAGTTGATTTGAAGTTGATAAATGAACACAATCCAAAACATATAAAGAGGACCAGAAAAAGAACTGAATGAAATGAGGCTAAGTAAAAAAAAAAAATACAAATCACTGTCAATGTAGTAGAATTGTTTGAGACAATACATATTGCTTATCAGTAAGCTTTAATAACCTCAGTATTTACCTGAGACCTCCCCACAAGGTGGGATGTGTCACAGGGCCTGTTTTTAATGTGGAGCTTTCCAAGTGTGTATGCCTATAGCAATAGCCTCGTCTGAGTTCCTCTCTGCCTGAAATCAGAAATTCTGACAAACAGAGCTTTGATAAACTCTCTGCATATCAGCAGAGTTCTCCTGAATATGCAGTCACATTTCTTCAAATATTTAAGTATATCTCTTCATGGGACAACACTGACAAAATGACACTTTAACACAATGAAAAGTAGCCTGTCTGCAGCATATATAACAGAGTTAATTTATTTTTCCCTCAAAATAACTCAAAAATATAGCCATTAAAAAGCTAAATCCCTGGCAACAAAAAAGTGAGTACACCCCTTAGAAAAAACCCCTCAATATTAACATACAACATGTCAACTGTCAATATTTTGTGTGGCCACCATCATTATCCAAAACTGCCTTTACTCTCCTGGGCATGGAGTTTACCAGAGCTTCACAGGTAGTCACTGGAATGCTCTTCCACTCCTCAATGACCACGTCACGGAGCTGGCGGATATTTGAGACTCTGCGCACCTCCAACTTTTGCTTGAGGATGGTTCTATTGGGTTCAAGTCTGGAGACATGCTTGGCCAGTCCATCACCTTTACCTCTTCAGTAAAGCAGTGGTTGTCTTGGATGTGTGTTTGGGGGTCATTGTCATGCTGGAACACTGCTCTGCGACCCAGTTTCTGGAGGGAGGGGATCATGCTCTGCTGCAGTATTTCACAGTACATGTTGGAGTTCATGTTTCCCTCAAAGAAATGTAACTCTCCAATACCTGCAGCACTCATGCAGCCCCAGACCATGACATTCCCACCACCATGCTTGACTGTAGGCATGACACACTTATCTTTGTACTCCTCATCTGGTCACCACCACACATGCTTAAGGCCATCAGAACCAAACAAATTAAATTTTGTCTCATCAGACCATAGAACATGGTTCCAGTAATCTATGGGCTTTGTTGACATGTCTTCAGCAAACTGTTTGCGGGCTTGTGTATTGCCTTCAGAAGAGGCTTCCTCCTGGGGGGACAGCCATGCACACCAATTTGATGTAGTGTGGCGTATGGTCTGAACACTAACAGGTTGAATCCCAATCTCTTTAATCTCTGCAGCAATGCTAACAGCACTCCTACATGATCTTTCAAAGAAAGCATTTGGATGCGACGCTCAGCACCAGAAACTCAGCTTCTTTGGACAACCTACCCCAGGCCTGTTCTGAGTGGACCCTGCTCTTTTAAAATGCTGGATGATCTTAGCCACTGTGCTGCAGCTCAGTTTCAGGGTGTTGGCAATCTTCCTGTAGCCTTGGCCATCTATGTAGTGCAACAATACATTTTTTAAGATCCTCAGAGAGTTCTTTGCCATGTGGTGCCATGTTGGAACTTTCAGTGACCGGTAAGAGAGTGTTAGAGCTGCACTACAAATGTGAATACACCTGCTCCCCATGAACACATGGGCATAGTTACACTAATGAGTCACATGACATTTTGGAGGGAAAATGAAAAGCAGTACTCAATTTAGACATTTAGGGGTGTAATTTCTTAGGGGTGTACTCACTTTTGTTGCCAGGGATTTAGCTTTTAATGGCTATATTTTGAGTTATTTTGAGGGGAAAAGAAATTGACTCTGTTATATATGCTGCAGATAGACTACTTTTCATTGTGTCAAAAGGTAATTTTTTCAGTGCTGTCCCCCATCAAGAGATATACTTAAATATTTGAAGAAATGTGTGGGGGGGTGCACTCACTTTTCTGATACACTGTATGTGTTCAAGACAAATCCATTAATGGGGAAAATGGATCATACCACAGTCAGCCAAATTATATAGACATTTTAAAGTTGTCTAAAGGCTAAATGGAGAAAGAAGAGTGTCAATCTTTCAAGTAGGAAAAGCTGGTTTACCTAATAGATAAACATTAAAAACCTAGCTCTTACCTGGGCTTGAACACCAGTTAGAAATATGTGACTATCCTAACCACAATGCAGGCCAAACACATACTTAGTTATAAAGTATAAGTCCAACTCAACTTCCTTACACTGGATCCATCAAACTAAATGTTTTCTATAAATACTTGTGCTTGAATATGTCAGATTTTATAAGCCAAGAAATGAATTTGGCATCACATATTTTTTGTCATTAGCAGGAAACAGCTTAAATATCTGCCTCATGATCACTTCTGAAAGAATTAACCATTTGATTAATAACAAATTAGTTATTTACTTATCTATCACCACATGGACAATAATGGCATAATAGATTATTAAGACACATGTACAAGTTAAATACTTTCTTTATTCTTGATATGTCATTGCTTGTTTATAAATTCAGTGATTTTTGTAAAGATTGGATTCTAATAAGAGATTCATTTCACTTTAATTCTCTTTTCTAAAAATTTAATGTTATATAATAAAATGCAAAAAAGTAAAAAGTTTTCTTGAGGTTCTATCTTTGGAATCATTACAGACATGTTGTATTGTTGATACTTCTCAACAAATGTACAAAGATTTACAATTTCACCATTGAAGATTACAATTCATAAATCTTACATTTTATTATATACTTTTTAAAAACAAATTATTAGAAAGGGAAACTTTTTAAATTGAATTGTAGTTATATTTTTCTTTTCTCAAACAGCAAACTTCAACAATCTGACTTGAATTGAAACTATTAGGACTTTGAATAAGTTCTCGCTGATTTTTCATGAAAAGTAATGTTTTATTTACAAAAATTAGTAAGAAACATGTCACTGAAAGTATTGTTCATTGCTGGCCACATTTTCACATCTTTCTGGCAGCATTTGAATTCCATGTTGGTAAAACGAGTCAACCCATTTTTTGGCATCTTCATAAGAATGAAAGTGCTGCTCAGCCAGTGTCATTGATCAGAACAAGTGATAATCAGACAAGGCAATGTCTGGTGAATATGGCAGGTGGGGTAGGACTTCCCATTTAAGTGTTTCCAAGTAGGTTTTCATCCATTTTGCAGCATGTGGCCTAGCGTTGTCATGTTGCAAAATCACTTTGTCATGTTTCTGCTTGTATAGCAGTCATTTTTTTTCTTCAATGCTTGGCTCAAATGCATCAATTGTAGTCAGTAGCAATCTCCCATGATGGTTTTGGTCGGTTTCAGCACCTCATAATAAACTACACCCAGCTGATCCTTCCAAATGCAGAGCAGAAGCTTTGAACCATGGATATTTGGTTTTGCCACCGATGTTGATGAATGGCCAGGCTTACCCCATGATCTTCTATGCTTAGGGTTATCGTAGTGTATCCACTTTTCATTGCTGGTCACAATACAATGCAAAAAACCATTGCTTTTCTGCAGTTGAAGCAGCTGTTCTTACGTGACAAGACACCGTTCGATGTCTCTCAGGTTCAACTCATACAGCACCCAATATCTATGATTGAAATGAGTTCTGCTTACCTGGAACCAATCAATGGTACAGCAATTGACAAGAGAAGGAAATTTACGAAGTCGGTTACGGAAAGCATCCCCAATAGGGCTCATAGCCAGTACAATATGCAATTGTTCTCGTGCTCTTTGAATGAACATGTTGAACAGAGCAACTGGGGAGCCATCAGTTTGCTTGCTTTTGTCTCGTTGTCTGCAAACATAAGAAATCAAGAATTAGAAAATAAATCTACAGTTCTTGTTCATCAGATTTAATTATGCAAGTTGAGTTGATGGTAGAGATATAAATAGAGTGGAGATGCTGATAGCAATGATAATCATGAAGTTGCTAGAATGTAGTTTAAAGAGAACAATTTTAAATTGCTTAATTCAAATTGGATCACCTCAATATTTTGTAAATTACAATTTTCATACTGTTGAATATTGATTATAATCATGTAAAACTTTTTAAGATTAAGCATTGAAATCATATATATATATGCAGTTATACACATGTATACATTCACTTATACAGCCAAACCATCTGACTCCCATTCATTTTATGCCTATACATGGAAATTGATTTCTCTGTGATTGTTAGCATAAAAAAAAATCAATATTACTTTTAAAAAAGGAACTTTGTAATTGTAAAACAGATAATTGCATCAGTTTTCAGAAACTGTTTAAATATTAATGATTCCTTGTTTCCAAAAAACTGTATACTCCAAGATTTAATTATGTCCATTTTATTTGACAAATATTAAATCCAAATAATATGTATTTGAATAGCATTCTAAGGTTACTTACCGATCTAACTGACGCATCTTTTCACAAATTTCTGCCTTTTCATCTGTAGGGTAAAGATTTGGTACTTCTCCAGCATTAAGTAAGTTATTGATATCTTCAAGAAATGATTCTTTTTTTATCTACAAAATGAATATTGACAAGATAAGTGTTTTTCACAGTGTTATTTGTACCTGAATTAAAAAACTTTAAACTGTGACTGCAATATTCTAAAGAAATGCATAAAACGATAGAACATATCTTCTCCAGGATCTTACCTGTGTGTCTGAAAATAAGAAGACTGCATGATTATCTGTTTCAGTAGACTTTCTTAAAATCATCTTTATATCCTCTCTCCATTCATTCTGTGTGTAACTCTTACTGATTTCCACCTTAAAAGTAAATACATATTATCATGATCAAGGTAAACAAACATAAAATATGGTGATGAATGTCATAGAATTAGAGAATTAATTTAACTTTATAAAGAAAACATTTATTTGTTTTATTGTAAAGTGGAACAACAAGAAAATGATTAATAAATAAAAACAGCTGTTTTTAAAATAAATAAAAAAAGGAGGGAAAAGTAATTTCTACAAAATTATATTAAATTGATATAACCTTATGAAACAATGTTAAATATTTATTTATTTGACACTAAATTATTCATGAAAAGAGTTACCTGGTAGATATCATAATCAGCCATATGAGCTGCAAGTTTGGTAAGTGACTGACGTCCTGAACCACCAACACCAACAAGTAAAGCATGACTTCTGGGTTGTTTCAAAATTCTGGAAAGTTTTGACACATGTTCAATGGCAAATCTGGAAAAAATTCAAAGATTTGTGAGGTTTTTATAAATTCACCTGTCAACAGCTAAATTTCATCAGGAATGCTATGTACTGTATTATATGTAATTTTGTCCACTAATTTCAAAAATGTAATTGGATTTCTTCTATCAGGTAGAGTTTCTCTGATGATATGCATCACCACCCATAAAAGTCTTACACAGGTAATTACTGATTTGTATTTTATTACTAATTGTGTGTATTATGTAATTTTATGAATTATTAAAATTTGTTATGATTTACTTAAGCATTTTTCACAAAATATTCCATTAGCCATATTTGGTAAATAAATTTTCTTTTTGGTCATTTGATACTTGTCACCTGTCCAGTCTGGTGTTCAGTCATCATCATTATCATCATCATCATCATCAAACTCTGTTCAAGATGTCAAGGAATTGCAAGAACTGTCATGATATATTTTGTTATATCTGTGGTTCATTTACCACCAAAGTTCAACAACATGTCATCACAATTGAAATCAAGAAGATCAACCAGTTGTACTTTGGATGTCCACTCAGAGATCAAGATAAGAGGTGAATGCCACATATCATCTGCTCAGCTTGTTCCAATGGAGTAAGGGATCCACTTAATAAAAGAGCAATGCTGTTTACAGTACCTGTGATATGGAGAGAAACAAAGGATCATTTCAAAGACTCTTATTTCTGCATGGTTAATGTATGTGGGTTTACAGTTAAGACCAATCATATGATTGTGTATCCCAACTTAGAATCAGCAAGAAGACCAGTACCATACAACAATGATGACCTTCCTGTTCCAGTACCACTGCAGAATGGCCTTCAAATATCTGATGAAAGGGTACTTTCTGAGGAAACTACTAGTGATGTGGAAACAACCAAAGATGATGCAGTTCTTGTTCTTGAAAATGAAGACAAACAAGAGAAATTTTCTCAAAGAGAGTTAAACAATTTGGTTAGGGACTTGGCATTGGCAAAGGATAAAGCTGAACTTCTCTTCTTTCATTTCAGAAAGAGAAATAAGGATTTGAAAGAGAAATTTCTTCTCTGTGAATGGACCACTTTGTTTCTGTAATAACATTGATGAGTTATTTCCTGGTTTGTGCCAAGAGCATGTTCCATTTGAATGGCACATTCATTAATTCATCTGAGAGAAGTCATAAGACAGTACACAATGGCAATAAGAAATCATCCATTCCCATAGGACATTCAGTGTACACGAAGGAATGTTATGAGAACATGTTCTTCAATACCATAAAGTACTCAGAATACAACTGGAATATATTTGGAGACTTAAAGGTGATTGGAATGTTGATGGGAATGCAGTCAGGATTCATTAAATATTGTTGCTTTTTATGTCTGGAACACTTGTACAACTGCCAAACACTACATACAATCAGAGTGGCCCCAGTGAGAATCATATGAGCAAGGAGCCTCTAATGTCCAGAGAAAGCCATTAATAAAGCCAGAAAATGTTCTTCTTCCTCCTCTTCACATTGCTCATGAAAGAATATGTGAAGTTACTTTCCAGGAGGAGTTCAGAAAGCTTTGAATATTTGAAAGCCATTTCTCAAAAATCAACAAGCAAAACTGATGGAAGGCCTAAAGATAAAGGAAATCCTCAAGGACAACAACTTCATCAAAACCCTGAATGAGATTGAACATAAAGCCTGGGAATCCTTTAAGTGGATCTGTGATAATTTTCTGGGTAAGAAAAGATCTTAAGATTTAGAGTAAAATGTTTTCTGGAGTTTTTTGCAGCAATGGGCTGTCAAATATTGAAAATCCATTTTCTTGATTCACATCTGAACTTTTTTTGCAGAGAACCTTAGCAATGTCTGATGAGCAAGGGGAATGCTCTCATCCAGACGTAGCATCAATGGAGTAACAATATTGAGGATTATGGAATGAAGTAATGCTAGCTGACTACTGTTATACAGGGATGAACCTGAGAATAAGCACCAGAAAAATTTTAAATACCAAAGATTTTAAATTATAATTCAATAGAGATTATTATAGCTTTATTTTGCACAAAATAGTTTTGTACAGTAAAGGGCAATGAAAATGTCATATCTTATATTTATTATATGTTATAAGTACATGCATTACATATCCAAACTTGAAAAATACAGGTATCAGTAACATAAAAATGTAACCTGATAGAGAAAAACTGACTTCAGATTCATAATTAGTATAAAAATTGGCTGAGAAAAGTAGTCTTTTAACTTTGATGATTAAAAAAATTTCATTTTGTCAACCAGTGATTAGAGAATTGAAAAGGATTGAAAAGAGTAACTTCTATTTTATCTATTTATTTTGGTGGGTGGGGAGAGAGTGTGATAAGGAGAGAAATTGTGTGACACTGTTGGCAGAACTAAAGTTTGTAAATCTTCAGTAAAAATGCATCAAAATGGTAGTTAGTGACGGTAAAGTGTTTCATATATATATTGAAAAAGATATTTCAGGTGAAGATATTTCAATGAAGCTTGAAATGTTCACTTAACATGGAAACTGACTGAAGACCAGAATTTACACTCATTAAATAAAGTTTCCCTAGAAATTATGAAATACTTTGAGGATAGTTCAGTAAAGTCCTCTGTTGATGCCATAAAGATTTAGAATAGATTCTCCAGGTCCTAAAATTTTCTCAGACTTTGACAACTTTACATGTTATTACTCATTCTATCATTTCAGTCTCTTAAAGTTTTCATCAAGAATCATTGTCACACAGGAAAGAAATCACAGAATAATGAGCCTGCAGACTGATGATGTTATCTTCTTTTTATATTTGTTGGTAATACAAATATTACATAAAAGCTACAAATATAATTACCTGAATAGAACTAAATTCATAGGCTTCTTGCTCATGTTGTTGTATTCTTCCAGATAACCTTCTGTGACAGTATTGAGTACTTCAAGATCCCTGACCTCAATATAATTCTTACTTTCTGATTTGGGATCAGCAAAATCACAATAAATTAGATTCCTCATGTCATCCTCTGTCACAAGGCCATCATTATCAGAGTCTAAGTGATTGAACAATTGGTGAAAGTCCACTTCCATTTTTTCCTTGCATACTGTCTGAATGCAATCAAACAACCATTTTTGATCGACAGTATCAACTAAACGGTCATGGTAAACACGATAAACCTGAAACAATTGAGAAATTAACATTTTTTTTATGAATGATGTGAAAGCAAAAAATTTAACAAGATCTTTTAAAAGTTCACACATGAGTTTATTTAATGCATGTCTAGAGGAAAAGGTTAAGACATTAAACAAATTAATTTAGTTCATCTCATAACAGACCTTGCAATCAACTGATAGAAAGTGTATGTTAAGTATTATGAAAAACTCCTTAAGTTCTTCCTTGAATGAGAACTGTCATGGATTGGTAAATAGGATTGTACCGTACCTATGCATATGCATATGTTTGCATACGTTAAGTAGAAGAGATATAAAATGTATAGTAAAGTAAGAGACAGGCAAGAAATTGACTAGAACAATGCAATACAACAATATGGTGTTGCTGATAGGATGTTTAAGTTATTTGGATGAACCAGAATTTGTTGAGACTTGGATCCAGTGTTTTGCAGCCCAGGCTAGGAATAAAAAAAAAAATGAAAGATTACCAGGCAAGATGGGGAGAAAATGAAATAACTGACCTCTTTCTAGCTTCAGCAAGTTGTGAAGGTATAAAGAAAATTTCTGTTATGGCATACCCCAAGCAACTGGAGAATTTGATTTTCATTGAAATTTCAAAAATTCTAAAAAGAAGTTTAAAAACCTCAAAAGAAACTTATCATAGTGAAAAGAACCAAATTCCTGTCCATTAATCAGAAACAAGATGAAACATTTATGCAATATCTTCATAGATTAAGAGAAGCTAGCAGATTCTGTCAATTTGAGAAACTTGGAACTCAAAATTTGACTACTGAAGGTGAATTGATTTAGTTACAATTGATTGGCTGATACATTTTATAAATATAAGATATTGGAACAATTACAGTTGAATAATTTGTCTCTAACTGCATGTGTGGAAGTTACACAACAGTTGGAATTGATAAAAAATATAATTCTACTGAGGAGAATGTTGAAACATACATTATAAAAAAGTAATACAAGAAATACTGTAACTATGAGCATGAAATTAATAGAAATAATAAAGTGCCCTGCTTTTGGAAAAATTTGCCATAATTCCCAAAGAAAAAAATCATTTTCAGTCTGTATGCAATGTTAAAAAGAAAATAGACAATGTAAAAAAAGTAGAAAAAGAGAAAATTGATGATTTTTTTCAATACAAAGATCTAAAGCAAAGAATTCTTTTGAAAAAATTAAATTAAATGGCATGATGTTTCCAATGCAACTAAATATAGGAAGTGAAGTCACTCTGATCTCAAGAAAATTTTGGGAACAACTTAGGTAAACAGAAATTGAGAAAAAGTTATTTGAAATTGAGACAATTTGATGGATCTTTTATAAAAACTTTGGGATACTTAAATTGAACTTTTGAAACCTGTGACTGATCTAAAATTATTCCTATTACAGTAGTGGAATGTAAAAAAAATAGATATAGATGGATACATATAAAGGTGGATACATCGAAATTAATCATTAACATAAAATCAGAAAAAGTAAAAATGGGAGTGTTAAAGGTGTATAAAGTGAGTATACAATTAAATGAAAATAGTACCCCCTTTTATTTTGGATCTCATAAATTACCTATTCATCTTCTACCATTGGTAGATGTTCAGTTAAAGAAAATGACAGAGGAGGGAATTTTGGTCCATGTTCTTCCAGGTGGCAGAAAATGAACCTCTCCCATTGTAGTCTTGCAAAAAGCAGACGGGGATTTAAGAATATGTGGTGATTTTAAAATAGAGGTAAATTATAAAATATGCTGATACTCTTTATTCCCAATATCAAACTGTTATCCACAAATTATCAGGCTTGAAATGTTTTGCAAAAGTTGATTTAAAATTGGCCTACAATCAAATACGACTGAAGGAAATTACTTCAATGAACACATCCATAGAATTATTAAGATGGACAAAAATACCTTTTGAAGTGAAAATGGCAAGTGTCATTTATCTGAGAGCAATGAAAACGTGTTAACTGATGAAATCAATAATATGATTATTTATCAAGATATTTGCCTTGGTGCTTCCACTAGAAGTGAATTAAGACAAAAATCAGAATGTGTTAAACAAGTTAAAAATGTGGGGATGACAATAAACAGAGACAAATGTGAATTTGATTGTGATACAATATCATATTTATGGTACCAAATTTCAAAAGACATCATTGCACAAGATCCAAAGTTAATTAAGAAAATTTCAGAGGTATCTATACCTATTAATAAAAAAGAATTAGAATCCTTTTTAGGATTGGTTAATTTTTATAATAGATTACCTACCAAAATACAGCGACTTAACAGAACCATTTCCTGAACTGCAGAAAAAGAATAATGAGTTCTAATGGAGTCAAAGGGAAAGCTTTGCATTCAAGGACTTAAAAGAGATGCAGAAAAACCCATTGTAACCCTTTGATCCCAGAAAGGAGGTTATGGATGTGACTGAGCAAACTGTGAGCAGTTTTATCATAAGAAGCCATCTGATAATGTACCTTTCAAGAAGGTTGATGTTAACAAAAATAAATTATTTAAATATTGAAAAAGAGGCATTGGCCTTTGTCTGGAGCACAGACAGAGCTCAACAATTCTTATTAGCTAAGAAGTTCCTATTTAGCTGGACCATAACCCTCTAGAGTTTATTTTTAATTCTAGAAAGGAGCTACTAAAAGGTATTTCTTCCAGAATTCTAAGATGGGCCATAAAATTAATGGTTTATGATTTTGACATTGAGTATGTAAAAGGAAATACAATACCATATGTCAATGTGCTGTCAAGATTACAATTTAATAAGGATCAAAAAGAAAAATAGAAATCCCAGATGAACAAATATTACATTGGGTTGAAACTGACATATTCTCTGTACAAAGATTAATATTGGAAACTCTACAAGACCCAGTATTAAACAAGATTGCTGAAAGAATAAAAAGAAACAGCTAGAGTAATTGTTCCAAAGCTGAAAGACCTTATAAAGAATAAGGCCTAAGCTAACAATAGTAAATGGTATTATATGCAATGGAGATGTGATAGTACCACCAGAAACAGTAAAAAGAGATATTTAAAAAATGTACATGATGATGTGCATTGTGGGATAATGGCTACACAAAGGAGATTAAAATTACAGGAATAGGAGAAAGATATATACAAAAATGTGCAGAAATGAAGAATTTTCAACAAAGGAGACTACACTCATGACCTAAAGAAATAGAACCATGGTTGCATATTCATATGGAACATGCACACGATAATGGCATGGAACTATTTCTATTTTTAGTAGACTTTTATTTGGGATGAGCTGAAGTCATTAATGTTAAAGATAGAAAAATGACTACAATAAAACAAATACTAAGAGTGGTATTTTCTAGAAATGAGGTTTCTAAAACATTGATATCAGACAAATTACCAGAATTTTGTGATGAAGATCTATGTAATTGGTTGAGGCAGATTGGCTGCTTCCCTTACAAAACAACTTCATATTACCCACAATCTAATTACAGAAAGAATGGTACAGATAGTAAAAATGGGGCAAAAAGTATTTTCATCAAGTAGAGATACTACATAGATGGTTACTTATGAAGGTTTACTGCTCAGTTATAGGAAGATTCCACATGCAGATTGCAAAGCCCATCTGCATTAATGGGTAGACAAATAAGATTTCCATGAACAATGTCTTATTTGACAAATGAAAGGATGTATTGCAATAAAGACAAAGTAGCAAGTCCTGACCAGGATAATGCAATAGAAGATGAGCCTATGGATGATAGCAGGAGTGATTCAGACATGGAAGATGAAATGACACCAGGATCTCTATTAAAAAGAACAGGGCATAAACTTCAACAGGGAGAGGAGGAAAGGTGTTGTAGAAGAAGTTTGAGAACAACCAAAGGTATTAAACCTCTTTGATTCAGGGAGGTGTAGTGGATTGGTAAATAGGATTGTACCTATTTGCATATGTTAAGTAGAAGAGATATAAAGAGTATAGTAAATTAAGAGACAGGCAAGAAGTTGACTACTGATCACATGTCATAGAACAACACAATGCAACAAGAATAAAAATTCTGCTGCCTATATTTTCACTTGAAGCATTGCAAACTATCTTGTAATCCTGTGCCACATTGAAACAAGGCAGAACTTGTAAAATCACAACAGCAGACAATCCCTAACATGATGTTAACATGATGGGCATCTGATCATGTCAGATCTGAAATGCCCACCACCAATATATAAATGTGATCTGGTTAGAAATTGAATTTGAGAACATGAGACAATAATTAAGTTTGGGGATAAGTCAAATATTTCAATAAATGACATGAGAGACACTGGAAAGTAATAATTTAATATCTGCAGTAATTACTAGTTTTAACAGAATTGCAGGAAAAAATTCTTGTCTTTGTGCAATACAGATTATTGTATAGTTATAAAATTAATTGAAATGATAAATATTATTTTAAATGACAAACTCATGAATTATAAGCCTAACTGAATTCAATCTACTGTATGTGAATCAAGAAATAACAAATGATCAAAAATATTGATATACAGTCATATATGAAGAGACTTACTTCATGAACCCAAAGTTTCTTCACAGAATCTGGTGTCTCTGTTGTTTCTGGTCGAGAAAGTAAGATTCCAGCAATGACCCTACTAAAATCTCTCAGGTTAAAAAGGTAGTGTGACTTGGCAGGAGTAGGTAACAGATTAATCATTGCTTCCTTGTAAATCATCAATGTACCAGTTACAATCTGGTCTACACAAGGCTTGAAATCACTGCTGAAGCCACTGCAAATCACAAAGAAATGAACTAGGTGAATTCAAGAGTTAGATAAATAATTATGATAATTATGTTATGAGAATAAGAAATGAAAATGGAAGGAAAAGAAAGACGACAATATTTATTTCATTGTTTTTCCAGTCCTTTCCTAGAATCTTTCTCTCTGTGATTTTTCCTTAACTACTTCTAAATAAATGAAAATATTTGATTAGGAGATATTTTTACATTGTTATTTAATGTTTATTTGTCATGAGCATAGAAATAGACCTAAAATGTAATTCTGCATTAGCAAGTCATGAGAAATGAACTATAGTTTATTCTTAAAAAATTTATCTAATATATTTGCCTGAAGTTAAACATTGTAAGTAGATTTTAATCCATATATAAAGTTTTAAGGATTATAGAAAAATAACAAGATATTGTTTTTTCTTTACTATTCTTCCACACATGCAATTAGAATATGTGTGGATCATGTTTACAAATATTTTTAGGCATATGAAGATTTAATTGTTTTGTATTATTTAGATGAGAATTTAACTTTTTTATTTTATATGCAACTAATTTGAAAATCATTGGTCTGCTGACCCCATGATGTAATATATTGATTCTCAGTTAGAAAAATAAAGTCTGGTTTGTGTAAAAACTTTCTATTTTTATTTTGCTGTCAAATCTTTAATAAAATATTTTATCACTTATTTATATTAATTCTCTTTTCAGATGACAAATATTCTCCAGATCCTCTGCTGCACTGTAGTCTCAAGAAAACTTGTAGAATGACAGATAATGACAGATTTGGCACTTAGTAAAATTTTTTCTTACCTGTGAATTAAATGTTGTTATAGAATGAAACTAATAATCAACTAAACATAATGGAATTTTATCTGCATTAAGTATTGATTACAATCTAATATAGGTAACATTTTATTTGATTTATCTTAAAGTTGCATCTTTCAAATGAGAATTTCTTTTTTCAACATTCTGAGTTAACTAATTTTCAAGTAAATATTAGAGAGAACTTGTATGTTTATACAATACTTGAGAAAATATGTTTTATTATTACTGATTTGCAACTAAAATTCAACCTCCATAACTTCCATAAAATTTCAAGGATTAAATAACTTGTGAAAAATATACATTTAAATTATATGAAGAATTTCTCTTGAATGTTTTATAAACAATTACAGCTTTAAAAAATTGTTTGTGTATTCTCACATGTATAAAATGAGTGGTTTCCAGAACTGAATTGAAAATTAATAAAAATGCAAGTCTGAGCTGAAATTGAAAGTTTTAAAACTGAGAACAAAAGAAATTACTTTACAGAGATGTGCCAATCTACAATCCTTTTAAAAATAGTACACATTGTGTCATCATGAAATTCATTGATTGTAATTGTATTGAAATGACGCAGAAATCTTGGGGTGATTGGGTTGCGACCACCACCTGAAAGCATCAAAAAGAAAAGTTTTAACAATGCTTTGTAAAAAAAATTGATATAGTCAAATAAAGATACATTTAAGAAGAGTAATTTTACATCTAGAATGAATGACAAGAAATAGTAATATTTTGTTTGTAAACCTTTTGGTTCAAAATACAATAACTTTATTTCATTTGAATAAAATCTGTATAAATAACCTTTACATTTGTTTAGAAAATTTTAAATGAAGCTGATGAAAAATCAGCTGCACCAAACAAAATTCTATTACATTTCTTAATGCTTCATATTTTAAATATTTAAATAAGAATTTAAACAAAAAATAAAAAAGCAATCTTTAACATTTGTACTTGCAAAAAAAAACAGTGTGTCAAGAGGACAGGTTATATTATTTTAACTACCTTCAGTCCTCAACAATATTTATTGTTTTAAAAAGCAATGATTATAATTTTAATAAAACCTAAACATATGAAAGTGAATTCATACATTTTCTTTGTTCTTGGGAATTGGCAACAAAAATAATAAAAACACTATTTATTTATTAGATTGTTTAATGGAATGGTTGGAAAAACATCAGCTAGTGGCCAATCAATTTGAACTTTCTAAAATGGAAAATAATAAGGATTTCTTTATAGTTGGTTCACATATTTTAATAATTCAGTAAATGTTTATAAATTTATGAATAAAAATTTTCATATTTATTTCTCTACAAATTGGTAAATGATAAATATTGCATTGCATTAGTTTTAATATAATTGTATTACATTCTAGAATGTTGTAAATATAAAATTATTCTTGTAAATAAATGATATAATAAATAGTGTTTAACATTTTTGTTGTAAATTCTCAAGAACAAAAAATGTATAAATTCACTTTCATCATATATTTAGGTTTTATTACAATTCTAATCATTGCTTTTTAAAACAATAAACATTCTTGAAGTGTTAAAATAATAGCAGTGTCAAGAGCCAAAATCATCCTGTTTTTTTTTTTTTTGTGGGCATGGATCTTAATGATTTCCAAATAAAAATATAGTTATGCGCGCATTGATAACAGAAAATGATTGTTTTGTATTTTAAAGATCATCTGTTCTAAAATAGAACCAAAAACAAATACTTTTGCTCCAAGTAATTGAGAACAAATTATAATATAAAATATCCAAACATATTCAATAGAAAAAAAATCAGTATATTAAAAAAACAACAACTTAGAAAACCAGAAAAATGTTATTCTCAGACTCAAGAACATTTTGATGCAACCTCAGAAGCAACTATTTGCTTGAATCAGTTGATTCGTATTCGTATTGAACAGCATTTTCATGATGATAGCCTTCAACATGCCCTTGGTAATATGGGACTACTTGTAATTTACCCTAGTTGGTAAATTAGAACCACAGTAATTTCCATTCCACTTGGTATAGATTCATTCACTTGTGAAATCCACCCTGTACCAGATACATTCATCTGAAAATGGCTCTATTAAATTTATCTGATAACAGTTCTATTAAATTGCACATCAACCAACCAACACAATGAAAATATAAAACAAAAAATCTGACAAATACTTTGAAATAAGACTGACATTTTAGAGCACATGAATTATAAAAAAAAAACAACTACAAATATGAAGCTTTAATGCTTCTTATTTGTAGTTGTTTTTTATAATTTTGTCATATATGAATGAAAAGTGTCACAACTGACACTGGAGTTTGAACGTGAATCTCTAGACAATGGAAATGTAGACTACCACTTACTATAAATAGAAATATCATGCTACTAACTGGGGTGGTTACAATTATGTGTTTGACTATTGTGTTAACCTGGACATTAAAATCGAGTGTCCTGTGTTGCAAGACTAATGTGGTTGTAAAGAAAAGAAGAAAAAAAACTTTCAACTTATAGTAGCAGTAAATGTCTGCAATAGATTTCTTCTGTCTCTCGACCGCAACACTTGTAGCCAAATCACAGTTTAAACGATAGTCCGTCGTAACAGTCCAACAGGCAACGTAGAAATGACAAAATGGGGTCACACATCCAACCTTCACTTCTCACCAGCAAAAACGCGTGTTTGTCCACCAAGCTCAGAAAATCTAAATCTCTATATTTATTGTATATTAAAATACAATTGTGGCACGTGGCCAAAAAAGAGGAGGGGGTTGAGGCTGGTCATCACTGTTATAAAATAAAATAAGACATATCTCGGCTGATTTGCAGGCAAATACTCAAGAGCGAGAACCGGATGTAAACGGGACAAAGCCACGTCACAAAATGACCATTATCTTTCTTCACAAATGTTCCCGACACACGTGTTCTGGTCGAAAAATAAAATAATATTTAAAGTGCTCTATTTTTTCGTCCAATAAAAATGCTTCCCTCCTAATTATACTCACTTCGTTTTTCGAGCTTGTTAAGCCATGAAAAAAAAACACTATAAAAGGGGACACACGGAAGTTCAATGGCCAGTCAACAGGTGGCCACAAAGGAGACCTGTCACGGTCAGGCTGAGCATTCAGCAGCTGTCAGCAGGAGAGCACCAATCACTGTCAACATGTGTGAACTACTATGAGAGATCGACCTAGATCCGAAAGCCGGCTTATGAACTTTACCACAAGTAGCTGTCCCAAACCCTCACGTTCCTGTTGAAATAAACCACGTAAATCTATTTCTACTGTTGTCGTATTTCTTTCTTGCAACCATACGCTTGTCTATAACAATGGTGTCAGAAGCGTACAGCAAGAGAAATATGGCCGACTACATGAGCTTCACCCAAGCCAAACTATTTACTCTCATCAAGGAACAGAAAACACTACTATTCAACTTGAAAACGGGACCAACACAGCCTTCCGAAGCCACGATACAGGAAATTCAAGCCGACATAAATGACATGCTGACTGCCCTAAAATCAACTGCTTCAACACCTCCCACCTCTCAAACAAACGGCAATTACAGCTTAATGATGTACCAACAAACTATACACGACACATTGAAGCTAGAGAAAACTTTTCACCCTGGACACGACGTGAACCGATTCATCACAGCTCTAAACAAAGCATACACAATCCACATCACGCCAGAGCTCAGCACCTATCCCAGCCTGGAAAGTGAATTTGTCAAGTCTGCTAAAGATTTACTGGACCAAAGTATCTTTCAGCAAATGGTTGACTCAAAAAAGGACATATCCACCTTCGAACAATTGAAGGAATACTTAAAGAAGCCCACGGAAGCCAGATGACTAAAAGTTCCAACACCTCAGTCAAGCCTGGGACCTGGAACGGTGAGACAGCGAAAAAATTAACAGACTTCAGCGATCGACTCGAAAAGCACCCTTAGAGAGGCAGCCGTCCACATAAAAAAAAAATACAAAAAAGACAAAATACAGACTTAACAGTCGATGGACTTATTTCCATCATCGGCTCTATGCTAATGAGCAAAAGGTGAAAATTTGGAACTCAAATCTTTACTCACATCTCGTCAAACAATGGACAACCATTATTCAGCCATTGGCATAGAAAGTCTCAAATCAAATATATTCCTTAGATCACGTTGTAAAATCCAACGACACACCATGCACACAACACTGTGTATTTCACACAGAAACCACAGCAGTCAAACCAAATAAACTTGCCACTCCAACCCAGCAGGCAAACAAACCCACAGAGATGGGCCTCACCAACCCTCCCGAACATGTTTCCATCCAAATAAACCATCAGCACCCACCACGAATCAATATTGTGCAAGAACTACCTCCTGCCACCATGGACGCAACTGCCTATATCGCCACCCACCTAATATACACCTTCAGTCACAGGCCCATATCGCCGACAACAAATGACAATATTTAAGCCATAAATGATGTGGAACAGGATTTTTTGGGGCAGGACAGATGTGATGCCTCGTTCATGTACCCCCACGTCCAGCCATCACACCTTCAACTTTCATGACTTTCTCACCATTCACCGCTCGTCCAGTCCACCTTCAACTTCAGGGACATCACCTTCTCTGGCGTCGCAATGCTTTTTTACTCTGGATGCTCCACCTAGCATCGTGCCAATATCTCAGTTACCCAGAGAAGCCAAGACATTCATTACCCGCTCCGACGTCCGTAGTAAAAAGGAATCAATGGCAGAACCACCACCCTCGGCGAACTGATTTGACATCACCATCGGCAGTCGAGACTCACCCAAATTCAAAAGGTTAACGTGCTGGTAACTACTCAAACCACACCAATCCTGATCCCAAAAATATCCTCGCTCAATTCCTATCTAATCGACAAACCAAAAAAACACATAGAATTCAGACGCACATTTTTTCAGGATATACAATCACACAGCCACAATCATATCACCGTCATCGTCAACCAACGATCCAGCATATGGCGCCCAAGCTAACATCATCCAAAACCAGCCTACTATGGAATTACAGCCAACATCCAGACACTGGATCAAAAGCTAACCTGGCTAAAGCATAACACGGGGTTATCGCTACCAAACCACCCGAACCGAGACGAACTAGAGGCCACTGCAAACTTACTCATTTGGTTATCTGACATTATCGGCACAGAAAGAAAAAGTTGCCCAGTCTATCACCAGTAATATCCACTGGGACTCCATGGACTGTTACCTTTCTCCTCCTCATCCCTAAATATTCTGTCTGCAGGCAAGCAGACTTTGTTGCAAGAGTACTTCCTGCCAATTTTTTTGCCTCATCCTCAGTGGTAAGCAACATGTCCCATAAGACATTCGTCCGCCTTGTTAAAATTTTGGGGCTTATTTTGAGGCTCTTAAGCGCCTCCTCCATCGTCTCTCTACTAGCACCAATCAGTTTACATGTTCTGACATCTGTTGTCAGCAGAGAAATTGTTCTTGTCTTGACAGCATCAATTGCCTCTGGTAATGTAAGCAATTCGTTGCCCTTTAAAAAAGTCTCATATTTTTCTTTCAGGGCCCTATAATATGCTGGATCCTTTTGGGATCTGCCCTCACTCCATGCTGATTTTGTGTGGCGGTGACTCCTCCTCCATGTTCACCGAATTATCCGCCATGATAGGACCAGGCTGGGCCTACCACGACCAAATAAATGAAGACTGTTTGACTATGTGGCTTTTTTCTTTTTTTTTTTTAAATGGCACTTGAACAAAGTCTTGCAACTAAGTAGTCGCGGGGAGTTAAAATAAAACTGTTGGCCAATATTATTTCATAACAAAAACCAAAGTCAAGAACAAAATATAAAAAGAAAGTGGCAAACCAAAGACAATAAGCAATTCAAACTAAACACAAAAAGGTAAAAAATGAGGGGAGGGTAAATTTACAAGAAAGCAAATAAGAAAAGAAAAGAAAATTGTGAACAAATAAATAGACAGAAAAAAGAAAAAACTTAAAAATTCAAACAAATTCTAAAAACAAAAAAGTGAAAAACTTAGCCAGTCAAGTTGTGCCACACAAGCTGGTTGTATATCCACAAAGAAACCGCACAAAAAGCTCAGAAAGTTCAAATCTCTCACATAAGTGAAAAACAACAGCTTTTGTTCACCAAGATATCTTTCTGATTGGTCACATCATTCAGGGGAGGGAAGATTAGCATAGATTCTGGTCCTTAAAGTAATTTTTTGCTAACTACATTTTGGTAATTTTTTTTATTTGGCAGATCTCACACAAAACATGAACTCTTTTTCGAGTTAATACAGTTATGTATTAATTGACAAGAAATCAATAATCTTTCCGTTGACTCTTTACTTCTTTGTCGTTAATGTATTTTATTTGCATTTGGTAATTAAATACTTTATTATTTTATATTGAAATCTTTCTGTTATTACTTGTATTATGTCTGTGTGATGAATTACAAAAGTGGCAACGGAGGATTCGCACTGAACTCACAAAGGAAAAAATACATCATAACAGGATATTCAGTAAATATTTAGCACTTCACAAAAGTGACGACATGTGGAACTACAAAATATTTGCAGGACTACAGATAAATAAGAAGGCTCAAAAATGTTCAAAAAATATTTTAGCAAACTACAGACAAATGGAAGAATTAAAATCTGTCATGATTCAAATGTTGGGACAACAATTACAACAACAGAAAGTTATGGAATTATTATTAAATAAAACTATGGAGGAATGAATGTCAGATTTATTCACTCCAGATGCTGTCACCAATTCAATTAGTGAATTTTTATACAATCCAGATGAAGGAATAACATTCCCATCTTATGATAGAAGATATGAAGAAATTTTCAAAAAGGATTGTTTGCACTGGGATGATGAAAAAAAGTTCACTTATTATTAAGAAAAAAAATTCTGTGGAACATGAAAAGTATGTGAATTTTCTTTTACCAAAAAAAACAGGTGAGATAAATTTTAATAAAACTATATTAATACTATCGAAAATTTTCAGTGATAGGAGCACATTATTCAATACACGTTGGCAATGTCTTAACTTAATAAAGGGTGACAATGAAGATTTTTCATTTTTGCTGGAGTAGTGTACTGGGAATGTGAGAAATTTAAATTAGATGAATTAACACCAGATTTATTCAAATGCCTAACATTTGTACAGGGCTTAACTGCTAATAAGGACATAGAAATAAGATTCAGGATACTTGCTAAATTAAAGATGTATTCCAAGTTAACTCTCCAGAAAATACCTGAACAGTGTCAGCGTATTATTAATCTTAAACTCAATATCACAAGGATTGAGGAAAGAGACATTTCACATGTACATCTGACAATTTTTTAAAAAAGATTATAGACCTTTAAATGAAAGTTTGAAACAATATAACTACCCATTACCAAGTCCAGAGGAAATTTTTGCCAAATTAAATGGTGGTAAATTTTTTTCTAAGTTGGATCTATCGGACACTTAGCTACAAGTACAAGTAGATGAAGAGTGCTCAAAACTATTAACAGTTAACACTCATAAAGAACTATACAAATTTAACTGACTTCCTTTTAGTATAAAGGTAGTACCACGTATATTCCAACAGATTATGGATACAATACTTGCGTGTTTGGATTGAGCAGAAGCATATTTGGATGATGTTCTTATAAAAAGCAAGATATCTAGGACAAATTATAGATGCGAATGGAAGACAACCAGCTCCTTCAAGGTCAAGTGCAATAAAGGACATGCCCGCCCCAAAATATGTAACAAAGTTACAAGCATTTTTAGGGGTTGCCAATTACTATCATGTATACATACCAAACATGCATGAATTAAGGCAACCCTTGAATAACCTGCTAAAGAAAGAAATTAGATGTGATTAGTCAGATAAATATCAAAGTGCTTTCGAAGAGATCAAAAAAGTCCTAACGCCGGTCTTGTTACTACCCCATTTTTACCTTAAATTAGAGATTGTGGTTGCAACAGATTCAAGTGAGTCAGGTATTGGAGCTGTGATACTACACAAATATGAGGATGGAAAAACTAAACCAATATCTCATGCTTCAAGATCATTAATAGCAGCTGAAAAGAACTACAGCCAGATAGAAAAGTAAGCATTAGGCATTATATTTACTATAAAAAAGTTTCATATATCTATACATGGTAGAGAATTCACACTACAACAGACCATCATCCATTATTGTATAAAAAGTAATAAAAAATATAAGTAAAAATAATAAATAAAATTCATCAGAGCTTATTTCCAAATGCAGACATGAATAAAAATTCCAACTACACTACCTACAACCATATTACAATTCAAAAGGCTAAATAATATCCTGTAATGTAAATCTAATAATTTTTATTTCTAATACAAAAATTTAGAACCAATGAAAATATGCAGAAAAATATAAATAAATAAAAAAGAATGAAAATAGAAATAATAAATGAATAAAAAAGCAGGCTTAAGATCTAGATTATAAATAATCAAAAACACTCGTCCTAAACAAAAGAACTAGAAAAGCTGTTTTACCCTTCCTCCACTTGCCATAAATCCTCAATGACTTATGTATGGAGCCTACACAAGGAGTACTGACACATAGTTTGATGATTGCTTGAGATATACAATTGACAGTCACCATGCAATGTTGATTTCTGTGTCCACACTGTCTATCTCTCTCTCCCTTTCCACACATACAAACAGAAACACACACAGACAGGGAGAAAAAGAGAAAAATAGATTTAGTTATATACCTGGTGGTCCCATAGCTGCTACAATTTGAACATCAACCAACTTGATTCCAGAAACATCCTTTAAGTCATACCACTGCCAGTGATCCAACAATTGACGTAGGAGTTCAATGGCAGGTTGGGCCCCATAGAGCTCTCGTAGAGGCATATTCATGTCATCCACAAAAACAATCTGTAGTGAATACAGAGAATATAATTTTTGCAATTTCAACTGAGTTTTACTCCAAATTCAAATAAAATGTAGTCTTTAAAGAATGTTTTCTAAAAAGAATTTAAAAACTTAGCAAGTGTCATTATTTTTTAGATGCCAATATAAGATTTCTTTTTCGTAATGGAAGCAAAACATAATTGTGATATTTTAGTGAATTTAACTGATTTTGTTGTAAGTGCACTTTGCTTTACCAAAATCTATTAAAGAACATTTGTTTTATACATGTGTGGGGTGGGGATACATTTTATTGCAAAGTAGAAATAAATCAGTTATAAAACTGATTATTCAAAAGTGAAAGTGACTTACCGATTTTTTCCCAAGTGATGGTCCAAAAACTCCTTTTCTTCTTTTGTCTAATTTAGACATGATCATGTTTTGTGTTTGATTAGCTGTAGTTTGAGCTGAAAAGTTGATGATGTTTGGCTTGAACATTTTGCTGTCAAGATGTTTGAGTAAGAAATTCTAATTTGGAGGAAAAAGAAATTTTCAAAGCATCAGCTACATGTATTGTTTATGACAATTAAAAGAGTAACATTTGTGGTTCACTTACTGAACTGCAGATATTAACAAATATTATCGAGTTTTGTAGTTCAAAGCTAATATTCAAATTTTTTCTAGCATCTGAAGATGGGCAGAAATTATGCTTGTTGAAACAATGTAACAAAAACAACAAAAAGAAGCTAAGTGATCAATCATTAACCATTTCTTATCTATTTCTTAAACCAAAATATTGTTATGGCAACAAGACTTTCATCCAAACCAGAATAGTTTATTTGTTAATTTATTGTAGATTCTTTATTTTCTATATTATGTTGGTAATTCTATAAAATTGATGATACCAGCAACACAAACAAGGACAAACAAATTTGAAATGAGGCTTGGTAACACAAACAAATATCCTTGATAGTACATGACAAACCCATACCTGCTTTTATGGAGCCTAAACTTTAGTGGTTGACTAGCAAAGGAATCATTTTCATAGCTAAATCTGCTCAGCTTACCATTCCAACTATCTCATGGGGAAGCTGGTAAAAATTTTCTTTCTAACCAGACATTCAAGGGTATGCCCTGGTTCTGTTCTGCTATGTGTAGAGACAGCACATTAAATCTCATCTCCTATAACAATGGTGGCGAGTACTGTTATCAGTAGCAATTGGCAGATCCGTCTGCATTTCATTTCCGCTACTCTCCGCCATGATCTCATGATTCCATATGTGGCAATCTGGGGCTGGTCTCTTGTGCTGTGTACTCCTTGGTAATGGTATAACTGCAGCTTCCTCATCAGATGACTTGTCCACTGAAGTGTTCTTCAGTGAGTCTATATCAGGACCTAAGCTGCTTGCTTCAGGGGTATCACTGCACAAAGGGCCAATTACCCATTCATTTAGGAAATGCCTGAAGAGCTTACTGTGAAATGTGTCATTGTCAATGAGTATCTCAGTTGGTGGGCTATGCTCACAGAGTAGTGCCTCCAAGTGGTCCATGATACTTGATGCCAAATAGCAAACTGCATAGGCCCAGAGTTAATGAGAGACAAATAGTTTCTGCTTTTGTAGTAGGTTATGGCCATCCCCATTTGGCCCCATGTGTCACTGACATCCAATTCACTTTTCAGCCAATGTGCAGATGGCAGTTCAATCGACTGGTACTTTTTGCACTTCTTCACCACCACTTTCACTGATGCCTTACAGACCATAGAATTGTCTTTCCTGACAAAGTACAATATACACCAAGATGACCTTAGATACTCTTAGGATAGACATTATTTGGTTGGATTTGAACTTGTTTCTTGATGCAGTACAAATGGGATTTTGGGACTCAGCTGCTTTGTTGATTGAATCAAGCCAATGCTGCGACACTCTTGTCAAATTATCTGCTTGGTTATGGCCACACCTCACCATGGTTACATCCAACACCAACCTATACTCTTCAATCAGCTTTGTGAGCAGGCTGAGCCATAGTCTGACAAGCACCTTGCTTGCTGTTATAGTATGTATCCTGGCCTTTCCTGTGAGGGTGTCTGTGATTCTGTTGTGGAGTGATTTCACAGTGGAGGCTTGTATTTGTACTAAGTCGGTCCTAAAAATAGGTTCAATGTACAAAACGTTAGGAACTTGATATAATAGGTATAACGCAGAGTAATCTAGTTGTGGTTGCTGATACTTTAGTATTCGATTAACTGTCGTCCAACATTGACTGGCTCACTGACTGACTTGTTACACTTACTACTCATACTTATTATAGGTGGGAGAGTCTATTAACTATAGAATAGGTGTGTTCCACTATAACACCCCCCCTCCTAAAACTTTACTCCGTAGGAGTAAACAGTTTTCTTTATTTATTTTTTACAGGAAATATGAAGAAAAAACAAAAAAAACTTCATTTTTTAGCAACATTGTAGCGTATCTCCTACGTTTTGGATCCACTTTTAAAAGATCAGTTGCCTTTCTTTTTCTTCTGGATCGGTGTACCTCAGGTAAAATTGTTGCAGGCGTTGTTAGATCAAACATATCGAAAAATCACCTTCATCGGTGTTTCTTCCGTGAGACCGCTGTCAACTACGTCTGAAAAACGTTGTCTGATCTGGTTACTGCACGTGAATTTTTCGCCTTTCCCCAAGTACATCATATTACCAATTCACTTTTCTATTTTTTGATACCTCCATAGTGTTACCAGAAACAACTTTCTGCTATGAGCTTCTTAAGGATGGAGTCACAGTTTCTGTAAGTTCTTCTTGTGGTTCTATTTGTTCAGCCTCTAGCTTCCCTTTTGTTGATCTTGTGCTTCTTAACATTTTCTGTGGTGACTTCAGTTGACTTAAATCATTTAATAATACTACATGTCCTTGGCTGCGGGTAACTCGCTCCCCAGTTTTTCTCTGTGTTGGCTTCATCTTTACTTTCTGGAGCTTTTTTTTTTCATGTATATCATCGGTGTTACCCATTCACTATACTCAACTTTTTCAAGTACACCTGTTTTCTCTAATCTGTCCAATTCTTTATTTATCTGTTCAAGTGAAGCAAACAGCACATTCCTTTTCTTTTTGAATACCACCTGAGCATTTTCTATTAGCTGGAATTTTGTCTCCATCTTGGTACACGTTCCCAAACCTGGAGAAAAAACAGTAGGAAATGATTCCTTAAGTTTCTTTAGTAATTTTTGGGCTTTAGAGTTTAAACTTTCTACCTTGTAACAGAAGGAATTTATCGGTAGATCCCATAATTGGAATTCTGTTATCCAATTCATACCAAGTAAGTTTGTGGTATTTTCTATGACAAATAGTTTAGCTTTTCGTGTTTTTTTATTTAACGTGACACTTGTAACAAATTCGCCAATAAATTGTATTTTTTCTCCCGTCACTGACCTCGCGATTTTCTTTGTCTTCATTAAAGTTGGTTTCCCCAACTTCTTCCATGTATGCAAATTTATGATAGATAGGTCAGAACCAGTGTCAAGTTGCATTTTTATTTTTTTATTACTTATTTTGACGGTAACAAATTTTCTGGTTATTCCATCGTTCACCTCATTGGACTTTAATTTTCTTATTTTATTGTCTTTATTTTTTGACCTGCAGTGCAAGCTTTTATGACCCACTCTTTTACAGTTGAAACATTTTTTATTCCTAAAATTGCAATATCTGTACCAGTGTAGTTCACCGCAAGCAAAACATGGCTTTGGGAGATTTTGTTTATTTTTTTCTGGTATTTCACTTTTTGCTTGATAATCCACAATTTTAGAATTCTTTTTGGTAGACTGACTTTCTTTTTTGTAGCGTATTTTCCTTATATGCGAAACACCAGACTGTTCTATCTTTTTTGAATCTTTCTTTACACTAACATATCTTGTGCAGTCTTCTGCCATCTTTTGTAACATAACACTCGCTTTCCAATTTAGCCAGTACTAATTTTCTCAACTCTGTGTCTCTTTCTGATACCAGACCCTGAACAAACACCAAGCACTTAAAATTGTCTATGCTTAACTCTGCCAGCTTGAATTCTTCACAATGCTTGTTCACATTGGCTGCATACGTTATATAGTCTTGTTCGTCATCTTTCATCAGATTCAAACATTTCCATCTCTTGTGAAACAAAGATGTCTTTTTACTAAATAATTCACTTAATATATTTACCACCTCGGTAAATGTCAACTCGCTAGTTTTTTTTGGTAAAATGTAGTTTACCAATTTGTTATGCTCAGCAATTCCTAATTTGCTTAAAAGAAGCCTAACCATCTTTCCTTCAGACCACGAGTGGCAGTCCTCGTTATACACGTCCGTATATTTTTTATAATACTCCTCAAAAGTTATCTCTTCATCTGGACTGTACGTGAATATTTCAATTGAATTCCATATTGTATTCTCTGAGAAAGAATCATTTTGTAGATTTTTCTCTTTCCTCTTCTCAGTTATTTCCATAATTTTGTTTTGAAACTCCCTATGCATCCGTTCCATTTCTTGTTGAAATTGCATTTGTCTATTGAAAGTTTCCTCCTGTAGTTGATTCTGAAATGTTTTCTGTTGGTCTAATATTGTCATCTGTTGTTCTGACTGGAACTTAAAGAATTCCCGGAATATATTTTTGCATTCCTCCATCTTCGCAAAAAGTTTACACAATGCTTAAATATTGTAGGGGGGGGGGTCCTACGAATTTGCAATTCGTGACCTATTTGAGCAAACTGTATTATCGAGAAAAAAAAAATTCTTTTCTCAGTTGAGAATACGACAGATTTTTTTGTCACTAAATTGACGTCTTGGCTTGTGAAAAACTTTTCCAAGTATTTTTTTTTTTTTTAAGTGTGAATCCGAGATTTTGTCACCAAAAATTGTTATGGTGAGCGAATTTTTTTTTCTTCCACTGTATGAATCCAAATCCCTCGTCGCCAAATAATGTTGCGGTGAGCAAATTTTTTCTTCCTCCGTATGAGTTCGAATCCTTGTGGCCAAATAATGTTGTTACGAACGATGTTTTTTTTCTCTTCCACCGTATGAATTCGAATCCCTCGTTGCCAAATAATGTTGTGGAGTGATTTCACAGTGGAGGCTTGTATTTGTACTAAGTTGGTCCTAAAAATAGGTTCGACGTACAAAATGTTAGGAACTTGATATAATAGGTATAACGCAGAGTAATCTAGTTGTGGTCGCTGATACTTTAGTATTCGACTAACGGTCGTCCGGCATCGACTGACTCACCGACTGACTCGTTACTCTTACTACTCCTACTTATTATAGGTGGGAGAGTCTAACTATAGAATAGGTGTGTTCCACTATAACAGATTCATTTGTATGCACAAGCAGAATCTGTGAAGATTGTGCAACACTGTTGCTTCCCATATCAATACTATGTTGACATCTTTTAATAAGGTGTCAAGCTCTGCTTAATTTATGTGCTGTGCATCTTTCTCTTTGCTCAACTCACATCCTACATAGTAGGACCATTATGTTCTAGTGAGACTCCAGTTGTCAGAAAGCTGGCATTGACGCACACATTAAGCTCAGGTCCATCAGCTCACCACTTGCCTTGCACAGGATCTTCTTATTACACCTTGCAAGAAATTCTTTTAACATTGTAGTTATAGAAGCATCATCCAACTTGTTATCTCAACTGGTCAAAACTGCTAGTGATCTCTTAATGAATGCTGCTGCTACTCTAAGCTATTCATGTACTGGAAAGTGCCCAACCAACTTTCTGCATAGTGGGAACACACTATGTCAAGTTAGAAGGCAAGGCATGCTGGAAACTTTGTTCCCCCATTTCCATTGGAGTGTATTGCTCACCCCTCAAATTTGCAAGCCAAGCACTTACATGCCATCTTTTACTTGCTCCAGTTCATTGTTTACCATTCCAAAGTTTGCCAGATGTTGCTTCCCGCTGGCTGCATATGCTATATTCCCATTGATGCAGATATCATCAATGTATGCTGATATTGCTTGCTGGATAGTCTCATCCTTTGATAACACAGCATGCATAATAGTTGCATAATAGATGGTGCCGCATTGAGTCCAAAGCCCATGCATGTCACACAGTATCTTCTCTTCCTCAATGATCACAGTTTGGTATGACCACAAGGATTGGTGCACACACAACTGTTGGTAGGCTTTTCAGAGATCAAGCACTGGAGCACTTTTTTGCCACTATCTCAGCTTTTGCACACAAATGTCAGCATGATACATGTAAGCAGTGACATGTCCATTCAGTTCATGAAAGTCCAATACAGGGCCCACCTTATTCTTGTTCTGTTGTAAAAAGCCCCATCAATGGAATCAGGTCCTTTGGGAGATCAAGTTCCACCTCAGGATAGGGAAGAAGCCATCCAGAATCCAGCCGTGTCTGCAGCTCATGCTTGTATTCCTGTTGGATGTTAATGAACACTGGATATTCAGGTACTCTGTTCATTAAATTATTGGGTGGTTGGTCACCTGGCCACTTCCCTGACACTGTCAAAACCCTGGTCCTGTCATAAAATATGGCGCTGAAATCTGGTTTTTCTATCTTTATCACAGTTCAGATGTATGGGTTCATTCTTGAGAAAATGGTTTTACCGGATTTGTTGATTCTAACTCCACCCAGCATTTTAATGATGTCCATCTCAATGAGTAGATTGAAAACCCAACAGCCGACTGTCCATGACAAGGTAATCAGCTTTAACAGGATCAATGTCATCTACTGCCAGCATGATGATACCATGTCTGTGGACTTCTGTCAACCCCAGGAACTACATACTGATCCACTCACAAGTAACCTAGAACATCCAGAATCCACCAGTGCAATGTGCTTGATCCCATCAATCTAAACCTTAATTACAGGGAGCATCTCTTTAAAACTTTTTGGGGAGAGACTGGTGCTGGTAGGGTTTGTTTGCTGGTAGGCCTTAACTGGCTGTGCAGCTGCTGTGATTGGCTCTTTCTTGTCTGACTTAATGGCTAGAGCATTAGTTAAAATTTGACCCAGGGTCATGTCATCCATGTTGCCTAGATGTGCTGCCTTGTGTGACTTGGCAGTCTGGCCACAAAAGTGCATGCCATTCATTTTCTTGGGAGGTACCTTGACAATGAGCCAGGCAAGCCCCTGAAGCTTAGCCATTGTTTCACCAGGTAGCAGTCACCATGTCATGAAGCTTTCAAAAGCCAGAAATGAATCTATCATGAAAGCAGTTACCAGAGGCCACTTAACTTGCTCTGCATTGGAGCTTGTTCCTTGCTGAGTTACTTATATACTACAAGGTTTCCAACTCTCAACCATAGATGGATAACATGCCCTGTTTCCTGTTTGTTGCACAACTCACAAACAAGTTTCACATTTCCAAGTCATTCAACTATTGGGACATTGGTTGTTGTTCCATTGAATTCTGGAATCAGCTGAATGTCAAACTGTCCATTTGTGATTTTCTTGGTGCCAATGGGGAATTGCTCCTCTCTATCTAGTTATTGAGTAAGATTTTGCTTTGTTCAGAACTGTAAACATTTGAACTCAGACTCTGTTGTTAATGAAAGGCACAATTTTTTCTCAGCTAGACTTTTATTAGTTTTATTTAATTCTATGTAATATTTCAACATGTCATGCATTTGCTTTTATTCTATATCCTTTTGTTGCAAACCTTTTTTGATGTTATAGATAGGGTAGGTAGCCATGCCACTTCAAAATAAATAATTTAACTTAATTTTCTCAAAACATATATCTAACTATTTTAATTGTTAACCTCAGCAGACACTTCCACTTTTTTATTTTTCAGTGATTAGCTAATTTGACATATTTGCCAGTTAAATATAAGTCAAAGTTTTTTCTTTTTACCTGAAAAAAATTCAGATGAGATTTTAATTTTAAATAATCTGATTTCATTATAATTAATTATATTTGTTACTTTGTTTTAGTACTTACTGTGATGTAACAACTTTTCCCAGTTCCTGTTGGACCTACAAAAAGAACAGGTTTATTGTGAACAATGAGCATATTCATAAGAGCTGTATATCTGACTGTGTCAACTGTTGCAATTATGATTTCATTGAACTGCGCATCCTTAGGGATTGTGGGGGAGTCCTTAATATCTTCATTCCAAGAAGCCCATCTGCCAGCTCCCTAAAAAAAGGAAATAGTAGGGTTAAAAAAGACTAAAATATAAAATAGTAGGGGCATAAAAAATGTTTCATTAATATTAATTTTTTTGATGTGTTTGAAAATATTGAAAGAGATTAATTTTGCTACAACTTAATTATTTTAATGTTGCATATCCAAGTATATAAATATATATAATTTACATAATCTATCAGCCAAATCAAGTTAAAATATAAAATCATTTTATATCTTAGAAAATAGCTATTTACATAGGTGAGTTTAATATTAAACACTAGACTTAAGCCCCTTTACTCAGGTCTGAATCAAAGTTGTATTTCAATTAGATTTGTACATAGTTGAATCAATGTCATTTATTTTGCACAACAAATATTTATCTCTTTCCTTGTCAATGCACTTAATTCAATGTTGAATATTAACTAAATGTGCTAGGACTTAAGATTGAAAAGAATAAATTAGGGTAACTGATATTTTGGTGAGATAATGTAAATCCTCAAATCAAGGACAATATCAGCAAGAAACAACTGTTCTCCATGTGTGAGAAATTAGAAGGGCATTACCCATTCACATGATGTCTCTATACCACATGCAGTGACATCAAGAGGCAAACAGATGAAGTTAATTGGGAGGACAAGGTAGGTAAAAAAAAACACAGTTGATATAATCAGAGACATAATGAAAGTGGCAGAGAGGGAAAACTCAGAGAAAGGAAAATGGTATATGCTTAACTTGTGTGAAACTTACCTAAATAATCTCTTTCCAACTGATCTTCATATAGGCAGTACCACATTCAAGGTCAAACTGTCTATACTCTCTCACGTCATGTTTTTATGCCCAGCTGACCTTGCAAAACAATTTTGCATATGCTCAATAACTCTTTCAAATTCTCCAAGCTCTGAGACGGTCTTTCTTAAATTAAGCTGTCAGGGTGGCCGTATTTCTTTTTCCTTTCCTTTCCTTCATTCATTTTGCACACCAGGCATATACATGCTCACTTTGCCACACAAGGTAAGTCATCTTTTCATATACACTTCCCCCTGATCTCCTGATCACATAAATGACATAGAGATGAAGATCACCTTCATTGAGTGCTTCTATATAAAAGTAGATGGACTCCGCCTGTCACTTCTGCATTTGTGCCCACTTGGTCTCTTTCATTATTGGCATCATCGTCGTTGTCTCTAGCATCTGTTTCTGCTGGTCCTGTAGATGACAATGCAGATCTCTGATGCGGGCAGAGGTCTCTGATATGTCATGCTATTCCATGGATGAAAACTGAATGTAGGCAGAAAACCCCTGCCACTGTTCCTATTTTGAAATGCATTGAACATCAACCGAGTGAGGTCTTTACCTATACCGCATCTCTGTAGATTCCATGATCTGTGTACTCAATTGGTGGTGCAACACTGACACCTTTTATGTGGGCTTGATAGTTGTATATAGAGTTAGCTGGTGCCAACGAAACTGTTATGTTGTCATTTGGCATCATGTTATAACAATCCATGATAGCGTGACACTATTTAGCTATGGTAATTGGCTAACTGATTAAGCATAGAAATTAAAAACAAGAAATACTTAAGGTGAGAAAGAGCTATATTGAAAGACAGACTGAGTGCCATTTTTTTTAACAAAAAAAGAATGGGAAAAGATTTTATTTCATTTACGAAGAAAGATACTTTTTCGCAGAAGACAGAAAATCCGTAAGAGAAAGCCAGATTTCAGATTCTGTCAAAATTAATTAATGTCATGATCAGATAGTGACGCACCAAGGGAAACAGAATTCAGAGAGGAATGACAAAGCCGGCCACACATGGTGACCATAAAAAAAAATTTCAGCTTCGATCAACTGCATACAGGCAGAAGAAATCAATATTGGTTGTCTATCAGAGATACCATTAATATTTTTCATTCTTGGATTCCGATGAAGAAAGCCAGCCGTTATGTATACAGATCTTGAATGATCATTGTTATTGCTTATTCAAACTGTTGACAACAGACTTAATGTCGACAAAAGTTTAAAAGTTGACTAGCAGTGATTAATGAGTTGGTAGAGATTCTGCTAAGTGGATTTTGGGTGGCTCAGGATAAAATAAAAATTTAATTATGGCCACGTGGGATTCATAGGAATTCTGGCTGATAGAAAAGAAGGAAAGAAAAGAAAAGAGAATTTTTTTCTGGACAATAATTTTAAGAAAGCCAGGTCTATCCAAACCCACGCTGCCGAGCGATCATTGGCTAAGTGGTGGCGTGAGTGATAAGCGAAGGTGAATGTATGAGCAAGGCAGGGAAGCTGTTGACACCCACTAAGAGGATTGGTATGAGATACCAATATGAGAAAGGAAGAGTCTAGGAGGATAATTCTCCTCCGACCTCTCCTCACAGTCGAGGGAGAAAACCCCCAAAATGGAAAGTGATTAGCTTCCAAAAATGGGAAATAATAAATTTTCCTGTCCTGAGGACAAAGAGAATTTTTGTTGGGAATTAAGAATTGCCAAAGAACCCAAACCATGACAGGCTCCAACCCGGAGTTGGTCGGTGTCCATTCAAGAGAGTTCAGAGTTGGGTTGGAGGTTGGAAACACAGATCGACAGAAAGCTGTTGGGCTTGGAGAATAGCGCCTCGCAGGAGCTGACCGAGATTTCCACGTGCTTTTTGACTTAGTCTTCCTACCAAAAGCAAGTTTTATTGATGAACAAGTTAAGATACCACAACTCTCTTAAGAAATGCAAAAAGTGTCACAAATCCATAGAAACGGGCTGGGAGAGAAACACACTCCTGTATTCAACAGATAGATAAAGATAATTGTTATTTCTCAACATATTTGGACCTCGTGAGTTTGTTTTATTATTTTCTTTTACTTAAGCTTGTGCAGTATCACCTTTACCCCAGATTCAGCTTGCACTATGGCCCGACGCCTGATTGATTTCATCTACCTAAGATGAAAGTCACAACGTGGATAGATTAGACTTGAGATCAAAGCAGTTACTTCGGTGACCAAGCGTTGGAGGTAAGCTGAGAACGACAAAGCTGGCATTGAACCGGAAATGACCAGATCGACCGGGACACATGCTGGTGACATTGACAAGGAGTCAACCCCAAAATGCTGGTGGAAGAAAACTTACAGCTTTGCGCTGCAACTGGGAGTTGACCATGGGCAGACGGCGCAGTGTCATATATTGACGTCACGACCAGTGGACGTCCCATATTGGCGCTGGCACTGCGACTGTGACCACCGGTGGGTGTCACAATGGAGCGTCCCAACCAAGCAGTGATACACTTAATGGTGCAATGGCATCTCTCCATGATGGTTGATAGGCACACCAGAATCTAAGTCAAATGCCCCAGTTCTCAGCAAACCTTATGAATACCTCCCCACAAAATGCTGCACCATTATCGATGATCAGCTTGGCAGGTGACCCTCTCTCGCAGAATAGTAACTCCAGCTGTCAGATGATGCTGGCGGTGTCCTGATATTGTAACAGTCGCCAGATGGAAAACTGAATAGGGCCAGTTGATCAATCAGGTAATGTCAGCCTTCATAATGTGTTATGTCCTTCTCCCACCCTGCTTTATTTATGCACATCCAACCATCCAGTTTTCCAATGCACTGGTGCCATGTCTGTGGATTGGCACCTCACATTCTCTAACCACCTCCTGAACAGCTGTCTTTGGATCCAGGGCTGATAAATGTCATGAAATACAAGTGCTTCACACCCATGCCATTATTGATGGATGACTTTTAATGTGGGTTGATTCCTGCTCTTCTATAGATGTGGCATACACTGTTTCCATTTCTTTCCAAACCACACCAACAAACAATAAGTTGGCCCTCTGGTGAGCTGATGAGGTTGGTTGGCATGGGATCTGACATCTCTATGTCAATAATCAATTTGAATTCCTCCACCAGTTCCTTGATTGTGCTGAGATGATGTCTTCATCATTTCTGTCACTACCTTCAAGTGCACCTGATAGCATATCAGAAACCCATCGATGTACATACTTCGATTTTGGGTGAACCACAGTCTTCAATTGCAGTGCCATGTTGATGCCTCTCAAGATTGCATCAAGCTCTGCTAGGTTGATATGCTTGACTTCGTGTTCTGATCACAGCCAACAGGCATTTTGACCAAGGATTTGCCACTTTACACAATGATGTTGGTGACCAAGGACCTTGTCAACCTATGTAGTAACTTCATGTCCATCAACGCACCAATCACCCTGTGGATCAATTCTGTGCCAATCTGGTAACAACGTCCATCAGCATCTGAGTCAGGTGTGGGTCACACACCTCATCATCTCAGACAATCATCACAGAATTTGTGCGGCGTTTTTATGAATGTAGTTGTGACATGGAACCAGCCTCATACAAATGTTCAATCAACTTCCCACAAAGAAAAGATGAACTTTGATGAAGTCAAGTGAGCATGTTAGGTAACATGGGGAGGTCTCGTGTCCTATTGGAAAAGAAAGCCTGCTAATTTTACCTCATTTATTCCAGATTACCTAATCCCACCAGTTGGGTTGGTCCATTTGCTAAAATAGACCTGCCCAACACATTAACATATGGTCTCTATTGACAAATATCTCTCTCCATTAAATGATTGATGTTACCCAGTCTGGATGGTGTGACCACTTGTGTAACCAATATTCACAAACTTAAAATTGGCTATTATGATAGTGAAGGTTGACACCTGTAACCAAATGGAGTGATTGGGGATATAACGGACAAAAGTTTGGGCTGCATGAAAAGAAAATATGTAAAAAATGTGGAGTCAACATGGATCTGCTAAAATCCACATGCAAACTACTAAAATGTGCAAACTGCAATAGAGATTCACTGTCACTCAAGAATCTTTAGAAGTGTGAAAAGAGATAATGAAAATTAAATACCTTTTCTTGAGATATGGAAAATCATAGAGACCTCTTTTCCATCTCAGTCCTCTCAAGATTAATGTAAACTATTCCTGGGTGGCTTTGGAATTGCCAGAATTTGGCTCTCCTCATCTTCAATTGGTGGTATCTGAAACCAGACCAATTTCCAGACCTTGAAAGGATTTACCTGTTCTGGTCATACACCAAACTAAACAAAGCTCACCTCTCAAATTGATGGTGATAGAAAAACCTGCTCAAAAAGTCAATGACACCATCATCATCCTTCCAATCAGTCCCCCTTGCAAGACATACAAGAATCCTCCAAACTTCTTGACCATCAAGATTTCGATCAAATCCAGGTCAAAACCTCACCAACATCCAAAAAAGACCCCCAAACATTAATAAGAACCACATAAACAAAAATGTCTAGATAAATGTCCTACCCTTGTGTTCCAGACTAAGCATAAATGGAAGAAAATTCCCAACCCCCAAACACAAACCACACAAATCAGAAAATATTCAAAGCAACAAGACCTAAATTTAAACCTTTTCAAAACATAATTTGAATGGAACTGTTGCAAAATCAAGGGAAATTCAATGATTTGCATTTATTACTAACAGAAATTCATCTGGCTATAATCTGCAACTGCAAGAAAAACTCTCTTCCAACAACATCATAATATAAAAAAAACTTAGAAAGCTACAACCATATACATAACACTGGCCATCTGGGGGTGTATTGATCTTAATTAGGAATGATATATCCCAAAGCAAAATTAATCTGAACACCAACCTAGGATGGAAACTGCCAAGGTAATCCTACCAGATAGACATCAATATTTGTTCCTATTGAGCATCTCACCACATGATTCTATCAATCAGAAAATGATCCGTCTCAAAACTGTACAATAACATTGCAAGATTTTATCTTACTGGGAATCTCAACAGTTTCACAATATTATAGGGGATGTAAAAGAAACAAAGCAAATAAAATGCTCAGAATACTTGAAAGGATCACAACCTATGTTTCTTTTAAAAAATCCAAACACATCTTTAAGGCACCCATTCAGCAATTAATCTCTCTCCAATCATCAAATCTTTGTGGGCTGTATACCTGTTGAACTCATGAGTTGACTCAAACAGCAGTGACCATTTTTGCAATTATAATTGAGGGCCTACATGTTGATGAATCTCTTTCCCAACTGGAGATGAAACAGAGAAAAGGGAAAAATTCTAAATGCTAACTGTCTATAAATTTAATATATTGTGTTTTTGATATAATGGTTGATCTTTTTAAAATATATCATATGCTCAATATATATATCTCCTATGCAAAAAAGCACAATAGGTTATATTTCGATGATTTTCATTTCAAATTGATTGATTTAGCCAAGAAGGCATTGCAAAGAACTTTGATGAAATAAATTTGAGTTATTAAAACAAAGAATCTATAATGTATTTTTGGGAGGTTTACAATAATATATGGACAAGCAATTGATTTCCAGAAACATTTTGGAAATAGTTGTTCTGATCCCTAAAATGGAAAGTATTTTTTTAATAAAGACAACTACCATCCTTTTGTCCTGACAATGTTATCTATGCATTTATAAACATTTAATCAACAACAGACTTATATGGTTCCTAGAATCAAATAGAATAATCATTGACCTTCAATCTGGTTTCCATTTTTCAAAAAAAAAAAAAAAAGAATTGTAGACCATCATGACTCATCTAGAGACTGTCATCATAAAACACTTATTTAAAAAAAAAAAAAAAGCAAAAAGACTAAATTCAAACTTTTTGATCTAGAAAAAAACTACAACTCAATATGGAAGCATAGTATTAAAAAGGACCCACCGGGCAATCTGGAAATCCTAGGAAGAAGACTACCAGCTTGTATGCTATTTGTTTCAGACAGAAGAGTTCAAAGTTTATGTCGGATCCATCCTTCTAACTTCAAACCAAAGGAAGGATTTTGGTAAGGAAACATTCTCATGGTAACCCACTTAAATCCACAAATAGACATGGTGTAAATTGGCGAAAGTCCCTCAATAGATAGATCCAAATCAAATCTACATATTAGAAAGTCAAATAACTGACAAATAAGATTAACAAATGGAAAAGACTAAAAAACAGTTTGAAATTCTCTAAATCAACAATCCAGTGATTTGCACTTCTGCTCAATGGAAAATGATTGTGGACCAGGTCAGTAAAAATAAGGAACTGAATATTTCATTGAGGAATATAAATTACTTGGATTATATTTGATTAAAAACTGGTTTCATTTTTAAACACCTGAAATCAGAATCAACAAAACAGGTTCTTAAAAGCAATGGCACTAGACAGAATGAGGAGGTGGCTGGAAAACCCTTGAAAAAAAAATATATGGTTTCATTTCAACTAGACCATGGTAGCATTAGTATACAGAATGGAATTGTTAAGAGCAAAAAGATCTAACAATTAAAACACAAGACTAGTTTTGAACATTCAAAACTCACTAATGGAAAGTTTCATGCACATGCCCCTACAAGCATCTCTAAAACTCAGGTGAGAAAACTTGCTACAAATTCTACATAAAACTTAAATCATCTAATCCAGGCATCTGAAAATTTAATCCAAGGTATATCCAAGAATTTGAGCAAAAAATAAAAATGATAAAACCTTTTAAATTTGTATAAAAGTCCTTTATGATGAACAAACTTATGTTATGATGACATTCTAGTATGTACACTGACTCAATTGCCTGTGAGCTATTTTATAGCTCTCTTTATGCCTATTAGTTAAACCAATCCCATTACATCTCCCTGAATCTTTTAAAGGGTTTCATGGCTTGCATGGATCTATGTCTTCTCCTACATTCCTCTCTCATTGGTTTCACAAGTATTTCTCATTATGGGGACCTTAATTTAGTTCTTTTTTTCTCAGTGTCCCATGTTTTGTAATCCCAGTCTTCCAAGAACTTTGATCATCCATTGATTCCTCTGCCTTGCTTTCTTGTTCATCTACATAGTCATTCAAACTAACTTCACTTTGTACTTCCTTTGTAATTTTGGCTAGCTCTTAACTGGTCTGCATGGACAACAATATTTTTTACCATTCTTGCATATCAATGCCATGTTTATCTTTTTGCATTATGAAATTTGCCTTTTCTGTTTGTTTTCTTTATTTATTTTGTATGTGTTTTCATCAATAGAACAAGATATAGTTAATGGAGTTCTAATCTGTCTGTCTATTAATACAGATGGTCTCTAATCTGTCAGCATGTTCTTGTTTTGTAACTCAAAAATAATCTTGATAGGAAAGTTTCAATCTTTTCTTGCTGTGAAGAAAATGCTTTCAATTCCGTCTTTATTGTTTGGACCATTTGTTCAGCAATCCCATTTGATTGAGGATGGTAAAGAGGTGTTTTATATGGAACACAGCCACAAGCATAGACTTCCGTCACAAAATTCAGGAGCATTATCAGTTACTAATGTTTTGGTATTCATTTCTAGCTAATATTATGTGTAATATTTATTTTACAGTAATAAATTTTTTATCCTAATCTTGGAAAACTTCAGGCCAGGTGGAAAAAACATCAACCAGTATTAGACATAAGCCTACCCTGTTAACTTGTGCATAATCCATATGAACTCTAGACCATGGTTCTGTTTTCTTGGGCCACGAGTCTAACTTATTGTGATGAAAATTCTTTATTTTGGCAAATTTAGGACATTTGTGTACATAATTCTTCACCTCTCAAGTGTTTTAACCGTTTTTGTGTAGCGTTTACCTCACAATGCACATCATCATATACACTTTTAATTACTTCTTTTCTACATTTTTCTGGTGGTATGACTAAATCCCCACTACAAATTAGACCATTTTCTATTGATAGTTTGTGTCTGGTTTCTTTGTATGGTTTTTCTATTTTTGAACAATTACTCCATTTATTGTTCCTTATTCTAAATAAAATTCAACTTAAGACTGGATCTTGTAAAGTATCCATAACTAGTTTATTTAAACTCCTTATTCTTCTTTTGCAACTCAGAAAATGCTTCAATTCTTTCAGAATATTTTGACAAGAATTTTTTATAAAATTGTTTCCAAGAAATGATTCCTTTTCAAATTATTAGTTGGAGAAGAATATGTTAATATTTTTGTATTAACATCAGGTCCAGTCATGTTTTCTAAATTTGGTAACCCAAAATGTTAATTCTTTAAATTAAATATACACTTATCTTCATTTATCATCATTCCTGCCTTTCTCCTTCCTCAGATGGAATTTAAATTTTGTTTCAGGCTTCTTCATTGGATCTTAAATAAACTATATTTTCCTGATAAAAAATATCTTTTCTCTGGTCCATGCAAACAAATTTTCCTTTTTTGAAAATTAAAGTAGTTGTCTTAATTCAAAATGGTGGACCATCTATGTCCTATGGGAAGTTTATTGTTGTGATTTTGGTTAAATTTGTCATCTATTTGAATTTGGTGGTACACATTTTTAAATCAATTTTTGGTTAATATATTTCATTTTAGGGAGAAAAAATGTTTTCTTGACCAATGGTTTTATTTGAACAAATCTTATGATTTAATGAAGGCTTTTGGTGTCTCAGCAAATTCTAAAATTAAATCAGGTTTTGCTTAAAATCACTAGTCAAAATATTTTGCCTCCAGGTTATTTGCTATTGTAAAATGCCATGTTCCACCATTTTTGAAATGAACAACAATTGGCTTTTATTAATTGGAAGAAAATACATTTAAAATATTTTGGATTGATATTTTTTTTTTAACTAAGGCTTGCTTTCTTTTTTAATGTCCCAGCTTTGGTAATCCAATAATTCAAATCATTAAATAAATATACACTTATATTTATTTGTCATTCCTACCCATGACTTTTTCAACAGTCCATTACCATTTAGTGATTTTTCAAATCTATTTTTTCTTTCAAAAGGGCCTTGAAATGATCCTAATATTTTTATACATGTTTCAAAAATGTCTTTTCTTACTAAGCTTTTCTTTAATTTTGGTTTCATAATTTTTCCCAAAATTCTTTGCAATAAGGGTCACTTAATTCCAATGTCAAGTTACATTTTTAAGTCTACACCGTTTAATTTAATATTCGTAAATGTTTTTTCTTTTTGTTTGTCTTCTCTATTGAAAATGTTTGTTTGAATTTGTCATCTATTTTTTTGAATTTTTACATTGGTATCTTGCCATCTTTTAAATCAATTTTTTAAATTTTTCATTCCTCCCCAAGAATGACATTTCTTCTTTTTGATTCATGTTTATAGTTGCAATATCCGCATTTTATCAAATTCTTTTGATTTACCATAAGCTTTGGTTGGTTTTCATTTAATTAAATTTTTCAATTAACATTGTTTTCTTAAAAACCACAATACAATGCTTCTAAAGTCATTTGGTTTGTCTGCAACTGCTCTAAAATTTTTACTTGAGAGGTTCTTGTACAGTCCTTCTACCAATTGGTTGAATTAATTTTTCCTCTGTGCTTCTTTCTTGTGGTTCTAGTTCATGAAATTCACAATATCTACTGGTATCTCTTAACCTTCTTAGCTATTACCTTATAGGCTCTTCAAATTCTTGTCTCAATGCTAAGAATTTGATTTGTTCGGCTATGACTAATCTTTTCTTTAATCAAAGATTTCTTAATATTATTTCTTTGACTTCCTTAAATGTCAAGTTTTCAATTTCAGTCAGGTAAGACATTAACAAAATCTACCTAATGGCTTCACATCCTGCAGTGGCCAAAATTAGATCTGTGGTTTCTTTCTGTCCTTTGTGTGTTTGGTCATCTCATAACTTCTTTATTCTGGCACGTGCCCCAAAGCATTTTATCCAAATTTTTACATTTTCAGGTTCTTCTGTGTTCAACAAAGCTCCATCAGGGAAAGCCATTTTGTTATGATGATCAAACTTAGTAGCTGTAGATATTCTGACTCAAAGTTGCCTGTGAGCTATAGTTATAGATCTCTTTATGCTAATTACCTATTAGCTAAACTAATCCCATTAAAGTCCTTGTGTCACTATGTGATGGAGTAGTGAACTCATAGATCAATGAGTCATGTGAGATGCAAAATTATGCAAATTGGCAGCTTGTAATAAAGTTGGTGGGTTTGTAATTACATTATAATATGTGAACCAATTACAATGCAATATTTATTATTGGCCATTTTATAAATAAATAACTGAAAATAATTTTTTCATAAATTTATAAAAACATCTATGAATTATAAAACAAGAAAATTTAAATAAACATATTTTCTGGACATTATACATTTTCTTATCAGATTATTTTATATTTCAGAATACTACTTGTTTTAAATTTCTAATTTTTTTTTTATAGTCTTGATCTCAGGTCAAAGATGTCTAATCAAGATAAAAAAAATCTAAGGCCTGTAACTCCAGCAATTATAGGTTAACCCCATTCCTATACTATTTTGAAAAATATAATTTTTTTTAAATTTTAAAATCATTGCTAATTTTTCTAAAAATTTGCATGAAGTATGCCTAGATTATCTGCAAGTAGATTATCTATTGTCAGCCAAGTGATGAGTGTGCATTAAGCAATTTGACCAAAGGAATAAGTGAAGCCAGCAAATTGGTACCCCTAACCCATCCCTTGTCCAAACTTCCATTAGCTCCACACAAAAATCAGAAAAGCAAAAAAGACAAAGTCTGTCAACAGATGAGATAGAATCTGCAAACAAAAAAAGATTTCCAATCCAAGTTTTAATACCAGAGAAGATGTTTGCAAAATATCTAAAGTGCAAGAGGAAAGATTAGCTACACAAGTCAAAAATTTCTGAAACTTGAAACCTCTACTAAAACTTAGATGTTGAAAATCCTTATAACTTTCTGAATGTGAAGAGGATTTTAACTGTCGTGAGGACTGATATTCCTGGCCAACAGATATGGTCTATGATACAGGAGGTGGAATCATATCTTTGGCATGTTTCCTCCTTTAGCATGTTTTGACAATGATAATGCTAGAAAACTAAATCAATTTTGTTCTGGGAAGCTTCCGCTTTTCATTCACCCCTCCCTTTACAGAGTTTAAAACTTATGTTCACATTGGACATTGGTGGCCTGTCTCCTGATGGCACCATCAAGACTGAGATGGGTACAGATTATTGGGAGAGGCCGTTCAGCCATGTTCAAGGAAGGCAAGCCTAATTGGTTTGATAAATGTCTCTCTGGTTAGCAAGTGTGAATGCCTGAGGCCTGAGGTCGGAGTCTCTCGTGCACTTCAGTGTTTGAGGGTGAATATATTTTGTGTGCAAGAGACCCGTTTTTCTTTTCGCAATTATGAAGGCATTCTGTCTAGGCAGTTTTCCCTCTATTCAGCATGTTTTGATAGACACTCGAGAGGTGTCTCTTGACTGGTGAGCAAGTCCTTGAAGGCTGCATGTGCCCTTGTCTTTGCAGATCCGGTGGGCAGGCTTTGCGTGCTGGATGTTATGGCTGGCTACTGAAAATTAAACTGCTCTTTATTTGGTGAGCAGGTTTTCTGGGACCAGCTGCTACTAATGATACCAAGGGAATTGACGGGGGCTGTGGTTGGGAATGCCTGGTGGGACAAATTAAAATCTAAAATTAGAACGTTTGCTGCTGATTTTAGTCGTCAACTCAATCTAGATAGATTAGTGGCACAAACGGTTTGTGAGCAAAAGGTAGATTGGGCGGTCAAATCCCATGATAGTGGGGAAATAGCCTTAGCTAAGGCAGAGTTGGCCTCCTTGCTTATCACAAAGGATCAAGCTCTGGTAGTTAGGGCTAGGTTAAAAAGAATGTCCTCTGAGGCGACGAATATGGCCGCTGAATTGTGTACAGAGGAAAGTAGGAATGCGTCTCAGTGGCATATCGTGTGTGTTACATTGCCGGATAAGCAGACCATGACTACAAACTCGGTAATATGTGAGGCTTTTCGGGATTACTTTCAGGAACTTTATTTCCAGGGAGCCCTGCTCAGTTTGACGCCTATTTAGCTGACTTTCCCTGCCCTGAGACAGCTGAAGCAGCTAGGTGCGAGGGTCCCATCACAGTGTCAGAAATCTGGGAAGCGCTGAAGCAGGTTGGCCTGGATAAATCTCCGGGATTAGATTTAGATTTAGTCCCCTCTCCCTACAGATAATGAATTGTACATATGGGGACTATTTAAGATTTTCATAGAGACAATGAGGTATTATAGTTAATGTAGTAAGAAAGGTAGGTAAGAATGCATTGTTTTGGTGTAAGGAATATTGTTTGTATGATTGGGTCAGTGTGGCTAGCTAAGTTTAAAGTTAAGACAGAAGAAAACTGCCCTTTTCCCCAATTACCATTTTGGCCTTGTGCCATATTTTGTACCATTGTACAAATAAATATCACCAGGGAATTGTGTACTTCAGAATGGTTGGCTCTAAATAAAATTACCTTTTAAAGCAAACATTGCTGAGGATGTAATAGTGATGTCAACTCAACAGAAAGTACTATTTTTTGGGGTACATATTACGTATTCTTACTATCAAAAACCTGTTTGCTCGGATTACATTTTACTTGAAAAAATAAACTTACTTCTTTGACAAACATATAATCAAAGACAGTTCCTTTGGGAGGAAATGGATTTAAGTAAGGCTTCATTGGAGGTTCCACACATTCTATAAGTCCAAGTTTGCAACGAGTTTCCTCCAACATTCCGCCCTGTAGAAAGAATGAAACATTCATAATGCTATTTTGTTGAGTATTTTTTATTCCAATTTAAAATTGTCTTACCAATACATTGTGACAGTATTTTTGCAGGAGTTTTTTAACTGCTGAATCTCAACTAGAAATTGAAGAATTCTGAGAAAATTCAACCATTTTCATTAAATTTCAACATATTAATTCACTGCTTTTCATCCAAATACAAATTTAGAAAAATTGTTTCATTTTTTTGTTATCTTCTTGTAGATCTCATGTAGAGGTAACTCCTAAGATTTGTATGAAGGAAGATAACCCAAAATTAAATTTTGCCATCAAAATCTCTGTTATTATTAAAAAAGGCCAAAAGATTTTTTGATTATTAAATTATATTTTTAATACTTTTTAAAACCTCTGAAATTTTGATTAAAAATTTTGTTTCTCTTGCAACAATGAGTAACTATATGGGAAACCTGAGCATATTTTTTTCTGGTGAAAAACATTGATTTGAAAATTCTTGCAAAAATCAGATAACTGTCAGATTTTCAAACTTTCAGGTCTTATTCACAAATGAATTAAATTATTTTAGAAACGTTTCTTTTTTTTTATAGAAAATTTTGGTATTTTTTCTTTTTTTTTATATCAGTTACTCCTCACTTATTCATTTTTGATTTTGTCTCTCCTTAAATAATGTTTATTGATTATTAACTAAAGACAAAGTCCTTGCAGAATTTAAAAATCATCAATTTTTTTTTTTTTTGTCAAATAGGACCCACAGTTACAGAAATCTCTGAATCATAAAAATGCAATAAAAGTAAAACTAAGACATTAAAAGTTTTTAATTGCTTTTATGAATGGACTAAAAAAAAATTGAAGAATAATGAATTTTTAAAAAAATAATCAAAAAATAATTTGGTCTTTCTGCTGAATATTAAAATAAACGTTCAGACAATTAAAAAATTTTGTCATAAAGTTTCAGGCTGTTTTTATCATGCTATGCTCTTTTTTAACGATTTTCATGGAAGTACCTATACAAGAATTTTTACATTTTTTTTTTTAATTTTAATTATAAAAATTTATAAAAGTTTTAAAATTCTGTATTAATTTGTAGAGATTATTATGTAAAAACTATCTAATCTTAAATGGAAAAGTTTACTTTTCTCAAGTATTTTAAAAAGAATTTTGAATCTTTTTTGTGTGTATCTTTTTTATGTGCCGTGTCTCTTCAGGACATAGGTGATCATGGCCCTACACCGCCTCCTGCCCCTTGTAGCTCTTTTAATAACTGTGTATATTTTATTGTAATTATTTATATTATTTACATTGTTCAGTCTGTTGTCCTCATCTTTGTTGTTATATTCAGGACGTTTTGACCGTTGTACGCTCCAGCCTTCTTTTGACTGAAATTTCGAACTGAACCCTTTATTTCGTCCATGCCATGCCTCTTCAGGATGTCTCAGTTATTTCACCACTACAGTAGCCAGGTAGTGAACTTGCAACACTTTGACTCAAGTGACTGAATTCAACCAACGCTTTTATCCACTGGGTCATTTTATTGCAAATATTAAATTTAATCTAATTTAAGTTGGAATTAAGACCAAAATAAATGCTTCAAGGATGACTTTTCATTTTTAAAATGCATTTTAAACTTTAGGTATCACTTTTGTTTGAAGGTACTTAAATAAAATCTACCGTAATTAAAACTGAAATTGTTCTACCCAATTTATATTGCCAAAGAAATTTAGATCTACTTGAATATCATTTAATCTATAACAAAATATTTGCAGTTAATCATAATCACACATTCTCTCTCACATTATACAAAAGCTTCTATAAAACTCTTTCTGCAAACTTTGTTGAACAATTCTTATTTTACATCCTAATTACAATGAAGAGGTGAAAATGTGCTGTTTACTTTCCATTACTATCATTATTGAAGAAATTCTGGTTTACATGCTTAATTAAAAAATCACTTCATTTTCAATACTTAATTATTCTGAAATATATCATATTATATTTTCCCTTCAAACAAAAAAATGAATGAAAACTGTAAAAAGAATTCATCAAACACACTTACAGCAATTAGTTCTCGAAGTAATTTGTCAAACTTGATTCTCCCATTATCATCACTACTTGCACCAACAGACCAAGTTAATGCAAAAAAAAAAATACACTGAAAAATTAATAAAAACAAATGTTAAAAAGAATCCTAGGACAGCTGTCAGTCATATCATCAGCAATTCATTGCAATTTAACCTTTTTTTGCAGTGTGTATTGGAATAAAATAATATCAGGTGGATTTTATAACTTTGGTACTTATGGCTTATATTTAAGAATTTGGTTTGTAACTCTGCTTTACTATTTTTGAGTTGTACTAATCTTTGTTAGATTTAATTAATACAGATACAATTTATATAAAACCTAAGGACATTTCACTTCGACATTAAGCATTTCACTTGTAAGTTAAATTGTGCAAAGCAAATATCTATCATTCTTTTTTATTCCATCTTCATAAAGGGAAATGAATTAAATTTTCATGAAATTTATAATAAAGCTAAATTTTAACAAACTTTTATTCATTTTATTTTAAATATTGTATGTACTCATGTATAGGATGACTTCATGCCTAGTGCAACTCTTGAATTTTTTTAATGAATTTTAACTCCTCGAGAAAAAATTACTTGTGTATAGTCCTGTTGTATTCATATGCAAGTCTCCACCATTTAAAAAGCAGTTGATACAGCTGGTTGCTAAACTAGTCCTGACCTTGAATTCTAAACTACTAGAGAAATAGTAGCAAATATTTCTACCTAATTATAGCTTATGACACCAGTCAACGAAAATGTATGATTTTTAACCTCTTCAAAAATTACTTATGTATAGTGTGCTCCAATATTTTTTACATATAAGACTAATAATAAAATACTTGAGTTTATATAGTATATCTAGATATATGCATAACATACATACACACACACACACACACACACACACATACATATATATATATATATATATATATATATATATATATATATATATATATATATATATATATATATATATACATACACAAAGTTACAACATTCTTTTGCTTTTTCTTCAATAAAAAGAGAAGAGTCAAAATTATTGTAAACTTTCTGAATTTGATGAAAAAATTACTAACATTACCTTTAAATATAAAATCTAGTCTTGTCTTTTATGGATTAAAAAGTTTAGTAATCAAAATAGCACTTTACTTACTTCAAGCCATGTTGAAATCTCATGCACATCCATTTGTGCAATTCGTGCTTCATCATGAAATTCATCCATCATACAATCCATCAGATTCATTAAAGATTTTACCAAGTTACTATCAGTTGTGGGAGACAATTCCTGTGTATTCAAACATTCAATAAATGTAAATATTGTCTTTTTGTATACAATGGATCAAATCTAATAATTAACAGTATAAATGTATGTAATTTTCTAGAGTATCATTTGCTTTGATATATCTACATGATGAGGTTCATATAAAAAAAAACCTGGAAGATAAAAGTAATTAACACTCTGAAACCAAAAATATCAATTAATTCCATTGATTTGAAATGTAAAATGTTTCTCATCTATAGTAATATAGGCATGATTTGTTTTAAAAAGAAGCGCATTTCCATTCATTTATTTAACTTCAGTTTTGTTGGCATTTCATGATGTAACTTTTGTATCATTTGATAAGTTATACTAACAGCATTGCTTTTCAGTTTTGACTACTTTGGCTTTCATTAACAAGAATTGTTAAAGCAATAAATAAAGACTATCCATGAATACATTTTGAACACTGGAATATTTAAAGCATAAAATAAAATTGTTCAATAAATACATGCAAAACCAGTTCAATGCAATGCTACAAATGCTTCATTGCACTTACATTTGCTGCTTAAAATCATTTTCATGTGCAGAATGCCTTTCATATAACCTCACAATTGTATTTCATTTGGTATTTACAAGCAAAAAATATTAGCATTTGGGATTTTCTTTAAAAATAAAAAGCATTCATTCATTATTTTTATTTTGTAACAAAATTGGAAACCATATAATGCATAGTTTTACCCCAGACTTCAGATTTAAAAATCATCCTATGTATTATATCAGAAAAGTTGTGGTTTGAAGTAGGTTACCTCTTTCTTACAAATGACATTCATATCATATTATGGAAAATATAGGAAACGTAAAAAAAAAAAAATTATAATAAAACCTACCTTAATTCCTCCTTTGCGAATGAGCAATAAAAATGCATCAATAAACCTTTCAAAGAGATCTAGTATGATGCTCTTATATGTTTCACTCAATGTTGAAGGTAATGATTCTAACCAAGATGTCAATAGAGGTCGCCAACCAAGGGACTGGGGTTCCATGTAGATCATACCACATCGAGATACCTACAAAAAAATGAATAATTAGGTTTAAGTCTTGTAAGTATCTTGTACTAACAATTCTAAAATAAAAACATATACAATCATGTACATAAGCACACACACTTCACACACATCTATCCTGGAAAATAGAAATAGTTGTTTTTTAAGTATTCTAATTGCAGTGTGGTCAGAATGTGACCAAAACAAAAATTATCCATCAAAAAAATATTGAAGAACACATTCCAGAATATTTTGTTAATGATAATAAAGATATTATTCTGTATGACAATTATGGCGATACTAGAGAACTTCAGGTAATAGGTGAGAAAAGAGTTTAAAATGATATATTTTATTTAAACAGGCATATATTAATCAGCAATTTATTGCATAGGCATTATATGGACAGCCATATAAAAAATATTTTAAAATTTTCTTAACACATGAGAGACATAGATTTATTGCTAGTATTGTGCCCTATTCAGAACTAGATGCTTATTCAAGCCCACATGCACCACACCAGAATATATATATTAATTTCCTTGATTTACAACTGGTATTGTTATTGGAAACTATGATGTCACCACTTTTATAGGAGAATTATAGAAACCCCAAATGAAGAAATTTAACAATGTAACTGTGCAATGAATGCCTGAATTTTTAGAACTATTAAAGAGAATTAGTTTCTTCTTCTATGTCTTATGTCCCTTTAGGACATAGTCGATCATGACGCTCTACAACTTCTTATCTTTTGAAGCTCTGAGTGATGTTTCTCATTTTACTAACAGTCAAATTCCCTGTTCTGTCATCCATTTCCAAAAGCTTGTTAGGTATGTTACTCATTGCTTTGTCTTCCAGTAAGTGTCAATTTTCTAACCCCATCTTTTCTCATTATGTGCCCTAGAAATTTCTCTTCTCTCTCTTTCTGATTCTACACACACAGATATAATCTTTTTGTTTCCATTTTCCTTAAAATATACTTTTGTTGCTTACATGCTCTCTCCATGGTATTCTCAACATCCTTCTGTAGAACAACACCTCTGTTGACTTCAGTATCCTCTTCATCTGTGTGGAAATTGCCTAGCATTCACTGCCACATAGGAGGATTGATTTTCTTTGTTTTGAAAGATATTTTCCTATTTTTTAATACTTTTAGTTTTTAGAAGGCATTTTTCACTATTCCCATGTATCTTCGGATTTTCGTGTCATATTTTCTGTCTTCTGTTAAAACACTACCCAGATATTTAAACTTTTGTACTCGTTTGATTCTGACATCTCTAATTTGTAGCTTACGTCTTGGGCTGTTTCTCTTGCTGACATTATATCTTTTTACAATTAATCGTTAGTTCTTTCAAAACTCATCCAGTTTCTCACTTTTGTTTAATCTGCTTTCTGACATGCAATAAGTAACTTCTTAGCTATCTATGCAAAAGGTTCCCAAAGGGAGTCCTCCATCAGAGAAAATTATTTCAGATATTTTGTGTTTTCTTTCTTGCATTTGCATTTTTCCATTGGAAGATAATAAAATAACTTTCTACATGGACACATACTATATAAGAACCTATTTTATATATTCACTGATTGCACTAGAGCTATACATGTTGCTTAAGAATATTTAATTCAACAAAAACAATCTGTAGTATTTCAAAAATGCCTAATGCTTACTTATATTTTGTAATTTTTTAATCTATACTCTTGCTAAAAACTTTTCTTGTACATATCACATCCACTAAGTTGGAATGAATGTTATCAATGAATTATAATAGTCTCATAATTTCTCCTTTATTTATTTTTTTTTTTTTTATACATTTGCAGTCATTGGAGTTAGAAATAATACATTTCATTCATGAACTGTTATATTTAATAATTTTCTTAGTAGTGGTTCTCTAAGTTGACAAGTTTAGATATTGTCACTTTGTAACATTTAGTTATCTTAGTTAACCCTCAGTACCTCTTTCCATATTAGTCTTTCTTGACATTTGGTGGAAAGCATAGGAAACATACACATAGTTAATTAATGCCACTATTTTTAAGTTAATTGATATTTATCAATTAACAGTAACTAATGCAACCATATTTATGATATAACATTAATATTATATAAATAAAACCATCAAACTATTTACACTACATCTAATCCAAAAAATTAAGTTGTGTTGCTATCAGAATATGAAAGAAAAAATTTAATGTACAGACTTACTGTGGCAGGAGATGCAGCTTCCAAATCCATGGGTTCAAAAATGAGGTTGGTTGTAGGAGCTAGTTGAATAATCTCTCCACTCATAAGGCAGAGTTTTTTGTTGTCATCCAGCACAGTATTCATGTTCTCAATCCATATTGCATCAACAGGACCATCAAACACCAACCACTTTCTGTCTGGAGTCTAAACCAAATAAATAGCTTTAAATAACCTTATGAACTGCTATTAGTAAAACATCTTCTTTGTACAAAACAATAATATTCAAATTCAGCCCCCTAACCACCAAAAATAAGATAGTAGAAAAAGATGTTAAAATAAACACACATGCACACACACACAAATATATAGATACATAAGTGCATGCATGATATGCTGCTCACTATCTTAACAAGAACATACAGAGCCCAGTCATTGGGATGAATTTATTGCCTATGACTAAATAAATTCATGGAGAGAGTGCAGTAATAATTGATAAATGATATCTTCACTGAGAAGAGGCACTTTGACATGGTGTAATGATTAGTGATCTTAATTTTAAGTTAATTTTCAAATAAAGTCCAATATTGTTGTTTCTGTCTCATCCATTCTAAAATTGGAATTACTGCCAATGTATTTTCTGAAAGGAACTCCTGAAATTCTTTCTATTCCTTAGACAGAATATCCACCCTTTCTGAAGCACTAATATTTTGTCTTGTTCTTTACTCTGAAACCAGCATTTGATACTTTAAATATCTGATTGAAAAAGTGTCATTTTTTACCAAAAATGCCAAAAAGTCTATGTTATGAAGTCTTTTCTGATTTTTGTATTATTGATCCAAAGTATATATTTTTATTTTTCATGTTGGTCTGTATATGAAAATACCCTCCATCAAGCCTGTTGGAGATTAGTGAATGTGTTTGGTTAAATCAGAAGGAATTTTTAGGTGTGTGTTCGTTAACATTCATCCACAACAAATAATAAACAAATATTTAGAACAGGTCATGCAAAGCAGAGTTAAAAACAAAGACAAGTAAAATACACAACAATATGGTAATTTATATACAATTTAAATATATACAAATGAGTTATGAATTGGTGATTTGTTGTATGTTGATGTAATAAGACATGTAGTTTGTTGTTGAGTATGTTTGAATCAGTGTTTTGATGATTTGTTGTAAGAATTAAACAGTTTGCTGTTCAACGTACAAAAGTGTTCGATTTTACAGCTCAAATGTTAGTGTGTGTATACAAGTGTTATGTAAAATATTCTTAAGTTGTACGAAGTTGCATACCTTGAACTGTTAATTGTTAAGTTTTGTCTGTTACTAATATGTAGTGAATATATATTTCACTTTCTCAAGTAAAGTAAATGAGTTTTTGTGAAGTTTGTTTAAAAGAGAGATTGAGTATGCCAAAGAGTTGTTGAGTCAGAGGTTAATTCATGCGGGAAAGTCAAAGTTTAAACTGGCGTGGAATTGGTTGGCATCTCTCTGAGTGTGGAATTCTGACTGGTAAGTTGGTTCGAATTTCTTTCTTTTATAGGTTCTGGAAAGGAAAAATAGGCTCAAACACATTTGAGCGCCAAAGGCATTTTTCACATGCATACTTAGTTTTTAAGGCTGTTAGCCAATGAGATATTGAGTTTGTCAGAACTAGTGTTTTGATTGGATAACAGGTGTGTGGGTGTAAGAATGGATTGTTCTGCAAAGGGGTGAAAAGGTAACGTGGATTATTCCACAAGCCCATGTATGAAAAAAGATAAATGATGCTGAGAAATATGTGTCTTTTTTTTTTTTTGAGACTAAACATAATGTTGGTATTTTAATTGTATGTGAATAGATAAAAGGAAGAAAAGTAAATGTTCTGTGGACTTACAGGTGATACAGCAAAGGATCTGTAAGATACAGCCAGAATACCATCTGACCATTCATGAGATACAGGATCAAACTGGCCATAAAGCTGACCCATTGTTACAGACTTTGGATTGATTACAATGATTTGGGTTTTGTTTTCTTCCAGTAAACCCTAATTGCGAAAGGAAAACATTAAAAAGAAGTTACAACAATTTAATCAGAAGTTTAACAAAAATTCTATTAGATTCATTTTACTAAAAGTATGTTTACTTCTGATTATGAGATTTTCTAAATTAATATTTATTTCAAAATCTTCAAACTATAATTAAACAGTTACAATTATGATCATATATTACAATAAAATGATTACATATCTGTAAGTTATCTATCTTTCCATGACAGGTATATCGCTTAGATATAATATTAAAGGCAAATTGTAATATTATAAACATTATTATTGTGAGAAAATATTTAAAAGAATTCTAATATAACTAATAGATTTTGGTTTTTGAACTCTCAACCTGATTGCAACTCATTGTTTGCATTACTTCTTTAAGAAAAGTGCACAATATCAAATGGGGGTAGGGAATAACTACTGTTCATGAAATTCATTTATACATTTAAAACTATTTTATTAAATGCCTAAAAATTATATGTCATACTTGTGGTAAATTAATGAATGTTCTAACACTTGCCTTTTCATGAATATCTGCTAAGGCACCAGATAAAATTCTGTAAGAACTTGTTTTACCTCCAAATGGTTCTCCAACAATCATGAATCCATGACGAACTATCATCATTTCATAAACCTTGAAATCAAATAATTATAAAAAAAAAATTAATCCAAAGGAATTATTACAATCTTTTCTAGCTGACTAAAGATTTTTCTGTGTATTCTTCAACAGATTTTTAAAAGATTTATCATAATAAAGAACGTAAATTCAAAGGTGTTTTTGCACTTATTTTCACCACTGTTTTTATAGTCCTGTCTATGAGTGTTTTTTATCTACATTTGCTTATATCAGTCATTAATTTTCCACTATTATTATTCAGTATGTCTTTAAAAAATTTTAAAATATTTTATGCATTTCCTCTTATCATTCTTTGTAGTAGATTTTATTATTTACTTTCTATATACTTTCTGTTATGTTTATATTAGGTGTAGACATTGGATTACATTGTAGGTATTTCTGTAGTTAAATTTTCAAGGCTATCATAAAATCTAAACTGAAAGAATATATACATATGGAAATTTCTATTTTAAATTTTCATGGCTATCATAGACTCAAAAATGAAAGAATATAGATATATGAAAAGGTCTATTATAAATTGTCATGGCAATCATAGACTAAACTGAAAGAATATGTATAGGAAAATTTCTATTTTAAATTTTTATGGCTATCATAGTCTAAAATAAAAGAATATAGATATATGAAAATTTCTATTTTAAATTTTCATTGCTATCATAGAGTCTAAACTGAAAGAATATAGATATATTAAAATTTCTATTTTAAATTTTCATGGCTATCATAGAGTCTAAACTGAAAGAATATAGATAGATGAAAATTTCTATTTTAAATTTTCATGGCTATCATAGAGTCTAAACTGGAAGAATATAGATATATGACATTTTCTATTTTCATGGCTATCATAGAGTTTAAACTGAAAGAATATAGATATATGAAAATTCCTATTTTAAATTTTTATGGCTATCATAGAGTCTAAAGTGAAAGAATATAAATATATGAAAATTTCTATTTTAAATTTTCATGGCTATCATAGAGTCTAAACTGAAAGAATATAAATATATGAATTAGTAACTGCTTGTTATGAAAGAAATATCAAAAGGTGAAAACTGTATTCTACATAACCAAATCTGGATCAAATGGCTTAAAATAGTGATTTTCATTTCAGAATACTTGAAGGCTGATCTAAGGAAAATGAATTCAATGGTTCAGTTTTGAATAAATCCATGTTGCATACTTAAAAATATGAAGTATTTAGCATGCATCAGATTCACTTCTTACTAAAAGTGAAAACAATGACACAATATTAATCTTTAACATTTTATCAACATGAGAAAGTATATTTTAATACTGATTCAAAAACTATCTTACCTGTTGAATTTTTTGTAAGAAATAAGATGTGCACTGTAACTTAAGTTTTTTACAATTTTCTTTGACTGCTTGGTTTAAAATTTTATAATCTGGTTTTGGAAGAATTACATTAGGGAACAAATCTGAAGTTATTCCATGGAATAGTGGCAAATCATGATTCAAAAATTTGGGTAAGTTCACATCAATTATGGAACGAAGCATCAAAATGTCTTCATCTTCATTTGGATATCGAAGCTGAGAAATAAAAGAAAAAGAAGCTTTTAATCTATCATAGAAATTTGAAGATGAAACGCTCAATTATTTTAAAATCATTCTAAAAATAAAACATTATAAATGAAAGAAATTTGCAACTTATTTCTGGAAAATTCTAAATCATTGTTAAAGAAATAAAAATATATTTTGATGTTTATGCTAAATTCAAGATTGATAATAGTGAATTTATAATAAAAAAAGAAAAATATTTTCATTATATTTTATGAATTAATTTAATTTAAGTTTTTAAGAGCAAAGAAAAAATCAAATACTGTAGTGTTGATATGCAACATTCAATTCAAGGTTGAAGACCATTAAAGTGATTGAAACCTCATATTTTAGATAAGACTGATCTAAAAGTTATTTTCTTCATTTTATTTCAAGGTACACAAAATAAAGATAATTCTCAAATCATACTCAAAAATAATTTATTTTAACAAATAAACACGGTGATTTTTCATTTTCAACCTATTTCCATTCCCAACTTCATATTTGGTCTCATGTGCATGCACACACATGCACACACACACACACACACACACACACACACACACACACACAAACACTGCAAACTTAATGTGAGAATACTACTATCATTTCTAACATGGAAATCTTTGCTTCACCCTACACTTCCACATTACATATTCTTCTTTGTGAAGAACCAATGATTTATTTATCATTAGAAAAGCAGGAAAATTTTACCTTCAAGTTGGCTGCAGCTGTCAATACTGATTTGACTGCTCGCATGCCATAATCATAATGGTGCTGAGAAGAAAGCTGTTCAGAACATAAACGGTAAGTAGCCACAATCTTTACAGACAAAGGACGAGCTCGGACAAATCCACAAGAGTACAATGAAATTTCTGCAATCATTGCATAGTCTGGGACCATCATAGCAACTGTTCGAAAAAGAGCCTGACAAAAAGAGATCAAATAAATTGTCATTAGCAGCTTGATCATTAACATAGTTTTATTAACTCACATAAAGATTTTCTTTTGTAATGTTTCAAGGATTTATGCAGCTCTCAAAACAATTTTACCCCATGTTTTTCATATTCACGATTGTTGCCATTTATTAACATTTTTCTCTAACATTCACTGCATATGTTTATTACTGTGATGTAAAAATAAAACATCTATAATCTTTTTGCCTTTTGTACTGCAAACTCTATTACATATACATATATCTATAACATCTGAAATGTAAATAAAAGGCATAAGAATACATTAAAAAATTAACAATTTTTTTCACAATTTGACAACATTTAAAATATTATCAGTTATAGTCAATAATTATTCCAAAGAAAAGTTTCTTAATTATTAAAGAAGTGTGTTTATTCATAAAAGCCTCACCTTTAGGTTATCAGGTAATTCAGATCGACCTGCATATCCTGGATTCATGGTGATGAAGACAGAGCAAGTAGGATCAAGTTTGATCTCTGTTCCTTCAAAAAACATTGTCTCAGCACCAGCATTTATTCCTGCAATAAAATTACTCAAGGATCAATATACTCTAATGAACTAGAATAATGATTTCATGATAAAATTTTGCTACAATATCACTCATAACAATCATTGTACCATTTTTTCTTATTGAAAGTTATTTTTCTAATCAAAACATAACAGGATTTTATTATTTTTAATAAAACATTATACAATGAAAACAGATATTATCAAGTATTAGGACCAAATTCTACAGCATTGAAAGTCTTTTACTTATAATATATGTTGCTGTCCAGGAATGAGTAGACTCCTAAGAAAAATGTTTATTCCATTCTATATAATAAGTGTATTTTAAAATCATTAATTATAAATGAAGAATATAAGGTTAAAAGTAGTTCTCATAAATGTATAGTTTGCAGTGTACAGACATTTAGTTCAGTAATAGGAAAAAATTCTCTTTTGATTTGAAGGAATGTTATTTCTTTCCACAAACAGAAGTACAAAAAATAGTTATAAGATTGCAGTTGTGGCTAAACACTGTTGCCAAAATTGTGAAAAATCACAAGAAATGTGGAAATGCTAGAGGTTTCAACAAGTGACCAGGTCAAGCAAACTGACATCAACACCTGTTCATTTTATCAATAAAACTGATTGATGAAGAATTGAGAAAATTTGCATGCAGATGTTGCTAATGAGTCAAAGAAATGTGAGCTGTGAACATTTGAACTATAACAAACAGAGCATAAAAACACCAGCTTATATGGCCAATAAAAACACCAGCTTATATGGCCAATAACTGAAAGTGAGATTCAAAAAAAAAGCCTGATTAAAGTTTATGCAGGAAAGTAAGGAAAACATTCATTGTTTTGATCAGATGAAACAAAACTTAACATATGATGACTGTGGCATCATCATGATAAGGCACAAAAGGAAATGTGTTTAGAGCTTGTATAATCGCAGATTATGACGTTTTTTATGACCATGCTTAATGGTAGTGGAAATGTCTTGATTTGGGTTGTATGAGCACCAAGGAAACTAGTAAGCTGATTTCAGCAACAGAGTAATAAATGCCAAAGATTATTGTAATATATATTGAAAGAAAACATGTTGCCTTCACTTAAATGCTTGGTGTTTCAGTATAATGACTGAAAATATTCTGCTAAAATACAAGAGTTTCTAAAAGTGCTCAATTAGCTTCAATTCTCATTGGATTTAATCCAATTATCACTTATGAAACATGATGAAAGGAAACCTAAAAAAATAATTACCATCCAACATGACAGATTTGAAATAATGCACAACTTCTGAGTGAAGAAACATTGAAGTGACTGAGCAATTCTAGAAAAGTCAATGTTTTGAAGACTATGAATATAAATTGAAAATAGAGATGCTTATGCCAAATATTGATTTTTAAATACTTGTTCATTATTCATTGTGAGTTTGGTCATAAATAATATCTTTTTCAAATGTGTAATGTTCCACTAGAAATAATAAAATCTTGCTATGTTTGATTTTGAAAAAAATTAACTTTTTATAAAAAAAGAGGTCAGAATGTACACAATTATGATGTAAGTAATTAACCATAATGTTCAAATTAAATCCAATTAGAAACTTACTAATTATGTTTTTGTGAATTATTTATGAACAAAGCCTTAATTAGATTTAAGTAATGGATCCCTTGTTAAGTAAAGGTACACAGAGAAGAAAGAATATTTTACAAGTGCTAAAACAATGTCATAATAAATATACATACTACTGAATTATTAACAATCAAGATTCAGTTGAAAAATGATGAAATGTTTATGTTTGGCATTCATATAAAGTGAATAGAAATTATCAATACAAAATAAAAATAGGCTAGTCACTGTTTTCACTTGTTATTTTGTTATTCTAAACAAGATGTCTTTATTTGTCTGTGTAAGAAAAACTTTTTTTTCTTTTTTTAAATGAAATTACTTAAAATTAATAACACAAAGTGGTTCAATGGTTATATGAAAATTACAAATAAAATTATAGGTTTTCTTTGAACATCTGGACTCATTCATGTTGCTGATGTTGCTATCACAACATTTTGACTAACACATCCTGCAGGCTTTTTCAGGTGTATAATCTATAAAGTCTCTTTTTCTTTCTTTCATTGACAATATAGTTATCAAAATGGTAATAATCACTTCAAAAATTGATGGTCCTTGAGTCTAGAGTTATTACTTTAAAAAATAGGGTTAAAACCATACTGAAATAAACAGCAAAAACAAGCTTTATTTGGCTAAAAGTTGTTAATTATTGATAGTAAAAAATAAATTGTGTATTATATACACTCATTAGCTATATAATTATTTTCTAAGCTCTGCTACAGGACTAGAAAAAAAGAAAGAGGGTGTAAGAAGATTGCATTTAACCAATCTTCCATGTTAGATGAGATTGCCTTACCTAAAAAACAAACATTCAAAATCATAGGTTTTACTTAAACTTGAATACAGAACTTTGATGCTAATCAGAAATACGTAACTCAGGCCAGAATTATTAACTGTTTTTCTTTATTTCTTCATCACCATTCAGTTTCTTTTTTTCTTTGCATGGACATTTTTATAAATCAACTTTTGTTAATATAATCAGTTATCTATATGCTCCCACTTTCCTGATTCACTCATTTCATATTTCATACAAAATGAACAACTTTTCAACTATTTTTTAATGTAAATACTTGTGCTGATACTTGATTATTTTGAAATAGTAACAATGGTTATTCCTTCAATATAAAAAGATTATTGTGAAAAATACTTCACCAAAATCATTCATAAATAAAGTTTGTTCCTTACCTCTTTGGATAGTAAGAATCTGTTGTGCTACTACTGAGAGTACTTCCAGATCAATACGGTTAAATTCATCAAAACAAGACCAAGCACCACAAGAAGCCAGGCCCTAAAACAGAGTGCAACATTCATTTTTTGCTTCAAAAATCCGTATCAAATATTAAATAATATTTTACTATTTGTTTATTAAATAATAGGATTTCCACTTGGTCATTGTCAAAACTTTTAATTTATAAATAAATATATTTATGTAGACAAACTATATAATTTATATACTGTCTAATATATATAACAAATATTAAGCATTTCTTTGTGAAGAGTCAACTGCTGTTTTTATAATGTTAATTTTTAATTTAATGCATAAAACTTCTATAATAATTTCATCACAGGCTACAGTTAGTAAATGTAAATATTTGTAAAATCAATACATATTATTATACAATAATTAATATAGGCAGCTAATTATGATTCAATATGCTTTCATTTTATTTTTTTATATTTTGTTTGGATAAATACGTTACAAAAAATAAACTCCTTATTTTGTTATCCTCCATTATTGGATGTTACATTATGATCTAAAGAATATAATCGAGGAAGCAATCATTGGATACTATAGAATGTGATCCAACCACTTAAGTAAATCCCTACACCCCTCAGTAATAAAAAGAATAATGACAATAGACTTTGTTGCTATTTCTGAAACTGACAGATTAGTTTTAAACATTTCTGCTTTTAGATTTTCAATTTTTTTATGATGCATTTAAAAGGTAATTAGAAATAAAGTAAAATTATAGAATTCACACATAGGCATTTTAAAATTAAATTTTTATTATATCTTTGATATTAATGGTAAAGATAAATTTATTTCTCCTCTATTTTTTTTACATCAGATATACAAGATGAGGAATTATCATTATTATATACCTTCCTATTCAGACCAGCATGGTCATCTTGGTCTGTAAGTACCCACCAGGCTTCTTCCTTAATATACTTGGTAAACTCTTTGGAATTTTGAACCAAACCTTTTATTCAATTCACAAGGCTTGACTGTTCTCATTCCAATTTCAATGCTTAAAGGATTTAATGCCAGCCTTATTTCGCTTTGTGTTACTTGTCCTTTTCTTACACTGAATTAGAATTACCAGATTCAGGCTAAGAACCAAATATGTCTTAATTGCTAAGAACTAAATCTGTTTTAACCAACATTTTAATCCACTAGCCCATGTGTCTCTTGGATAACTTAGTGGTATAATTTTAGAGCCTTTAACTTAATGTCTGTAGTCAGGTGGTGAAACTCATGACTTGACTCAAATGGTGTAATTGCATGAGTGTCCTGACTCAAATGTTGAAATTTTCCCAAGTGTCCTTTCTTTCTTAATTAGAGGCTCTCAGATGGTATTCTTCTCTATGCTAGGTCTATTGAGGAGGTTATCAGTACATAGCATGTGTGCTAATTCTTTCAATCATTTTATCCTCCAGTTTTATCTTTTTACCTTTACTTTTAAGTCTAGACATCCTTTGTATTCATTGCCCCAACTGTACAGAATGGAATATGCACAGTTTTTGGTTATTATACAGTATCAAAAAAGAGATTGCCCACTTCTTATAAAATCAAACCAAACTCATAAATAGTTACTAATAACAACAAATGATCAACATTAGAAATATGCTTCGGAGTAACAACTATCTCGTAAACATAACATCAGCTACCACAAGCAGGGACAGAAGAGTCAAGAATAGCAATAAAAATATCTGCCACGGTCTGTTAACCATACATAAGGGATACATATGAATGCAACAAAAACATTAGGATGGTATTCAAAAGCATTTCAACTTTTCAGGTATATCACCTAAGTCCACTCAGAAGTTCTAATATGAAATATCCTCTAAGTATGGAAATTAGTATGAGTAAAGGTTTTGATTCAAAATTCTGAGGAGGTTACTAAGTACAATGACAGATACCTGATAAGGCTGGAGGGTGCAACAACTAAAAACATTGTAAGTAACCAATATGAGCATGGTGCTCTGATTAGTAAGGTATCTAATAACAATCATTTCTATTATAACTTGACTTCTGACTTGAAACCTTTAAAATCTCTTGATTAATAAGAAAAAAAACAAAGATCTTTTTAGATGGTACTGAAAGTTTCACATTTCTAGCAGCTACATATACTTACAAAATTCATTATCATAAATATGGCAAGGAAATAAAAAACATTGAACAAAAATTCTAGTCCTTAAGTATGATGAAATGGAGATGATTTTTATATTAAAAACCCTCTTATATCTTAAAAAGTATAAAATAAAAAAAATTCTTTTATAAAATAAGAAAAATCCTCATATAAAATTCTGAATATCAAACAATTTATTCATATGCATATCAACATAGAAATAGAATTGAAAGAGAAGTTGTAATTATCTACAGAGAAACATTAAATCCTGCATCAGTGGCAAATCTACCTGGATCTTTCAAATGCAGAACACCATAATGTATGAGGAAATTAGTGCTATACAATCTTTTGAAAAAAAGAGATAGAAACTGAAAAAAATAAGGAGGCTGCCTTTTTCTTTATAGAAAACAAGTAATGTATAATTTTTTATAAAAAATAAAGAGGAGAAGTAATAAAGAAGACCTTGAAAAATTTTCCCAAGGCTATAAAATCCAAGCCATCTGAGCAGTTGAAAACTACACATTGTTTGGCTACAGCTTTTGCCAAATCTTTTGTAGTTTCTGTTTTCCCTGTTCCTGCTGGTCCTTCAGGTGCCCCACCAAGATGCAGATGTAGTGCACCAAAAAGTGTCCTGCAATTATATCATTAATATAAACTCATTTAATATCTGTCTATATTTCTGAGATGAGGTATTATCTACACTATTTACATTATTTGGACTATTGTCCTCATCTTTGTTGCCATGTTTATCACAGTGTTTCAGCCATTGTATGCTCTGGCCTTCTTCAGGTGGTTGGAATGTCGAAGTGAACCCTTTATTTCACTCACTGGGGTAGACTGTTCTAGTTCCATGTGCCATGTCTAATGGATGTCAGTTATCCCCTGTTAATTCCCCTCACAAAGGTCTCCACTGCCTTAACACTCTTTTGGTTCCTGTCACTGGATCTAACCAATGCCTTTATCCACTGTGCCATGTGTCCTTGAGGACATTTGTGTATGAATTTCTGGGTATTATAAACCTAATGTCTTCAGCAACCATTTTTACCAGTGCTCATATTGCAATTTTTGCTGTTATCATTGCATATTTTTTACCAGAGCTCATATTGCAATTTTTGTTGTTATTATCGCTTTTCTCTGGCACTCCTTATTACTGCTTCTCATATTGTATTCATTTCTATGCTTGGTCAGCTCAGGAGATTTTTGTGGCCTAGTATATGTGCTGTTTCCTTAAGTTTATGAATTTTCCAATGATGTTCTTTGTCTATGATCTCAACTTGATCCCACAGAGGGCGGTGATCTCCATATATGGTCAGCCACGCCTGATTTTTCCACTTACCCTTGTGTTACAGCTTTCTGGTGTTCTTGAAGCCTTACCTTAAGAGGGCGGCCTGTCTCTCCTTTATATTTCTTTCCACAGCTGCATGGGATAAAGTACACACAGTCTTTAGTCATGTTCTCCTCTATGGGGGGGGTCTTACTCAGGAGAGATATCTGCAAAGTGTCGTCCAACTTTTGAAGGTTGTTCTGATGTTATATGGACTGCAGATCCTTTGTATTTTTTCTGATAACACCTTCACATAAGTTTTCTGAGTGTTGTTGTCCTCCTCTTGTACTCGCCTATCCCAGTTTTTTGGAGCTGCTGCCATGTACCCAGGGTAGTTGTTACGTTGTAGGGTGCTATTTATACTGACCAATTCTTTATCTAATGTCTCTGGATCACCATTTATGACTTTTGCTTGATGTTGTAAGCAGCGGATGATCCCATTCTTTATGCTGTATGGATGGGAGTTGAAATTGAGGTACTGTCTGGTGAATGTCGATTTACGGTATACAGATGTCTTGAACCCATGCACTGTTTGAGATATTACAACATCCAGGAATGGGAGTGTGTTGTTACTCTCTTTCTCCATTGTGAACTGTATCGAAAATCTTATTGATTTCACATGGTCCAGTAGAACCTGAACATCTTCCTGGCATGGCCAGAGTATGAAGGTGTCATCTACGTACCTTAACCATAGAGTTGGCTTTAAAGATATAGATGTTAATGACTTTTCCCAAAAATATTCCATGTATATATTCACCATTGCTGGTGATAATGGCGAGCACATTGCTAAACCCTGCTCCTGTCGATATATGTGTGATCCCATTTCGAAGTGTGTTGTTTGTGTACAGAAAGTCAACATCTCCATCAGATTATCTATTGGAATACTGGTCTGTTCTTCTAGGAATGAGTCAGAGTCCAATCTGTCTCTGACTACTGAGAGTGCCTCCTCTGTGTGTACCTTGGTGAACAAACTCACCTCGTCCAAGCTCACCATCTGGTTGGATAAGATGTGAGCATCTTTGATTATTCCACGAAATGGGCAGAGTTTCAGACATATGAAAAAATTGCAATATGAGCTCTGGTAAAAAACATGCAATGATAACAGCAAAAATTGCAATATGAGCACTGGTAAAAAATGGTTGCTGAAGACATTAGGTTTATAATACACAGAAATTCATACACAGATGTCCTCAAGAACATGTGTTAGATCCAGTGACAGGACCCAAAGAGTGTGAGTTCAATACCTGGTTAAGGTGGTGGAAAACTTTGAGAGGAGAATTAACAGGAGATAACTGACATCCATTAGACATGGCATGTGGAACTAGAACAATCTAGAACAGAAATAAAGGGTTCAGTATGATATTCCAACTACCTGAAGGAGGCTGGAATGTTGTGATAAATATGGCGACAAAGATGAGGACAATAAACTCATTTAAGTTAAAATAGATCTTCAAAGATTATTGTTCCCCTCACCTTTTCAGTGCATGCAATCATAAAATAGCTAAATCAATAGGACATGAACAAAATCAATGAAAGAGTTTTCAGTTTAGTTCTTCAACATGAGATTATTTTGTTGTTATTCTCTTTCTCCATCGTGAACTGTATCGAAGGTCATATTGATTTCACATGGTCCATTAGAACCTGAACATCTTCCTTTGTATTAATATGCAAAATGCACTAATCTAAAATTCATTCTTTCTCTCTACCAACAACTTTGTTTCATCATTAACATAATATATAGGAAAACATATTAAGTATCAAAGCCATACTATGCATGCTTGTCTCACAATAATCAATTTAATATATTCAGACATTTCTTAATGTTAAGATATTTTTACTTAACTACAATAAATTTTATATCATTCAATGATACCAGCCATTTTCATTTAAAAATTTGTTCTTGTACTTTTAAGAAATAATGATGATGGTTTCATTCAATTGTTGATAGTCATGTTTATAATGGCAGCAAATTTAGAATATCTTCTGTAAGTATCCAATAATTTTAAGATTTGAATTTAAGTAAAAATTAATCAAGTTTTTAAATAAAAGATAATTTTCTAACAAATTTATATAGCACTATCCAAATTTTAGAATGACTATAATGTTAAAGCATTATTTTCAAACAGTGAAAAGCAATTCTAACAAAACTGTTTTCATTAAACCCATTATCTTTCCATTACTAAGAAGGAATTTGTCTTGTTAAAGACATCCAAACACAGTTATATGAGGGTGGGCTGAAAAGTTCCTAGGCTTACTATGAAGCAGTGATGCTAGAGCTGTGAAATCTTTTATGCATTCATTCCAACTCTTTTTATTAATACCTGCAATGTTTCTTTTCAGGTAAATCTAACTGTTCAAAGAACACTTCAAAAGTAAATAGTAGTGACTTCTCTTGAAAATAGACAATAGGCATTGTGGTGTTAACAAGTACCCACAGAAAAAGGGTTTAGCCTCCAAGGACATTCATGCTTATATGGTTGTTACATTAGGGGATGATGCTTCAGCTCTATTAACGGTCAGTGCAAAAGTGGGTGGCTGAATTTAGGAGAGGAAAGGAGAGTCTTGAAGATGACCCAAAGTCTGGACATCCTGCAACTGCTACCAGCAAGGAAAACATTGATTGTGTTCACCACATAGTGATGGGTGACAATTAACTGACTATAAATCAAATATCCAATGCTATTAGTATATCTTGGGAGAGAGTTGAGAATATTCTGCACAATGAACTTGACAGGATGAAGGTTTCTGTTCAGTTGGTGCCATATCTTCTGATATCTGATCAAAAGTGTAATAGGTTGAGCACATCATTGTTTGAGGCAGTTCAGTTTGGTTTACTTTAAGTTTTGGTTTTACATTCATCCTAACTCAGAGACAAAAAGACAATCCATGCAGTGGAAACAGCCCTCCTCACCTACTCTAAAGAAGGCCAAAGTCATTTCATCTGAGAGAAAGTCAGGGCCTCAGTTTTTGGGGATGCAAAAGGCATTGTGTTTATTGACTATCTTCAACAGGGCCACACAATCAATGAAGAGTACTATGCCAACTTGTTGAGGCAGTTACAAAAGATTATCAAAACCAAATGCCCAGGAAAACTAATGAAAGGGGTCTTGTTTCATCAGGACAAGGCTCCAGCACACAAGTCCTTAGTTTCAATGGCAGCTGTGTATGACTGTGGCTTTGAACTACAAAATCAGACTGAACATGGCAATTTAAGTATTAGCCAACAACTCATTTTAAGTCAAGTGTCCAAGTTGATTCTATCCTAGAATTATCTTTTCCAGTAAATGGAAAAAAATATATTTTTCTTGTAAATCTGGAAAGTAGTTAAAACACATTCAGTTATTCCTTGGAGTTCTTTATCAAATAAAAACTGAATAATTCATGTCTACTTACCTGTAGCATCTATCTGTCAAAGGTGTAATGACCAATCTTCCACTATTCCCCAAATATTCATAACCATATTTTAATACAGAGTTAATCATCCGAGTAAGTATCTGATCTTCCTGAAAACAAATAATTAAGACAAATATAATCTATATTTTTATAATTAGAAATCATTAGGGTAAAAAAAAAACTGACTTCTTATTAAGTACAAATCATTAAGATGCTGTTGGCATGTCATAATTATTTCATTATTTATTTGGACTTGTATCTTTATCTTTGTTGTTTGCATTTCTGTTATTGCCTTTTTCAAATTTATACTTCACTAAGTAATTTCTGAATTTTTAAAAGATTTTTATTCAAATTTATAATATATATATATATATATATATATATATATAAAACATGAATCTCTGATACATGAATCAATGAAATGTTAGAATTGACAGATCTCATACTCAAGTGTGTCAGCCTTGAAAGAAGCTCTTAAGACTACATGATACAATTTGAGCAAAGAGGTGGTGACAAAGTCATGCATTTCAGTTTAGATGAGATTAAGGGCTATGATCAAAGCAAAGCATGGCCATTTTGAATTTTAATTTATGTGTAAAATATTGCCAATAAATATAAAAATCAACCTGTATACTTTCATTAACCAAAACTAAAAACTTTTTATTTTATGATAAAATGAATAATCGATATTAAAACAAAAGAATGTTAGGAAGCCTCCTGTAAAAATCTGAAACTATTTTTATTAATAGCTATGCTTCAATTTAGGTTTAAACAATGGGTAAATATTTATGCCACACTGGTTCAATCCAAGTGCATTGTCCTGTTTGAAAGATGCCACTGCCATTGTAGAAAACAACTGTCATGTTATCCTGAATGAGGTTGCAGTTGGTGGTACATGACAAAATACCTTCTACACGGATGTTAAGATCCAATGTTTACTAACAGAATCTTGCCCAAACCATTACTCTATTGATGAGCTTGTTTACCCATGGTGCATGTTGGTGTGATTACTTCTCCAGGATAACAATGTACATGCATCCTGCCATTGACTTTATTCAGAAGAAAGGGAAACTTGTCAAACTGAGTGACTTTCTTCACTGATTCAAAATCCTGTCTTTATGCTTGCATACTCATTGAAGATGTTTTTTTTCTTTTGGTGATTGATGGAGGTTAGTATAGGGACTATAACTAGCCTGCAGTCATGCAATCCCATACACAACAATAAGTGTGTTGTGATGCATTCCTTCATCTTGATTAAAGCTATCAACCACTTTTGCCACAACAGCTCTTCTGTTGGCTCATACTTGGTATGAAAGCTTCTTTTCATTTCATGAATTGACAGGTTTTGGCCATCCAATGTTTTGTTAGCAGTTGGTAATTTTCATTTCTTGGACCATTGCCAATAGGTACTCACAGCAACTGAAGGGAAGCACCCCACAAGCTGTGCCATTTTGGAAATGTCACTAACCTACTCTTCTAGTCATTATAATTTGGCATTTTTCAAATCTTTCTGTCTATAACTGTGGCATCCACTATATCAAAATGTACCAACCTCTATATCTCTGGCCCTGACATTCACATTGGTTATGAGACAGTAGCTCTCATTCTTGCTATATGTCATTAGTCATAATTATTTTGCATTTGCATAGCTTTTCATTTTTCACTTTTCAGACAACTTAAAATAAGGAATTTCCAAGTTTTTTGTCCATCATCTGAAGTAAGAAAACTAGAGCTAACTGAGAAAAATGACTGATATTCAAATTCAATATCATGAAATTGTTTAAAATTAGCTATGATATCCCTTGCATCATTTAAAAAAAAACATTTGTAAACCAATTTCCAGTTTGGTTGTGACAAACAAGTTAGTATAGTTAGAAAATATATCCCATACCATTGAAACAAACTTTTAATAATGACATTTTCTCTATTAATGGAACATGTGCATTTTGGGTTTCATCTTGACAGGTCAACAAAATGCCTCATTATACATGTTTCCTGTAATGGATACATGTATGATTGTTACATTGTTGTTACTTTTATAATTATATGGAAGTCTCTATTAATAAAAAAAAATGCCTTGCAGCAGTTTGCATAAGAATAAATACTTAAAAGTACAAGTTTGTTTATTTTTTAATGATGAAGAGAAAATTGTATGTCATTAACTAGATCTACTTAGAAAATATATATAAAAGCTACAGTAGTCATGATTTTTGGTAATCAAGGACTGATGCTTTTAAAAATTAAGGAACTAGTAAATGTTCTCTTACCTCCCAGTAATATCGCATCTGACTCAGCCACTGAAAATCTAGCTCACTAGAAATGTTGTTCCTAACCAATGTGGCAAGGACATCTCTTGCATGAACATCTAGAACAATGAGGGCTTGAAGAGTGACACGATTCTGCTTTGATAGCTTCCCACGCACTAATGCCACAACATCATTTATTTGATTGGTATTCACATGGAGGTAATGATTCATAGCCTCAACACCATTACAAATGGCCTTATGAACATAAGTTGTCCAGTAGGTTTGACTCACACACAGGACAGCTTGACCAGGCCATTTCTTCACCCATTCTACACGGTCAGTTTTCTGATAATCCTCAAGGGCTTCTGCAATTTTCTGTAATAAAAATTTTGATGCAAAGAAAAAAATTTTTCAAATTGAGTTTATTTTTAAAGTAAAATCACCCATAGTTTAGTGTGAACTAACAAAAGTTGATTAAAGCAACATTCTCATTCCAGAATAGAAACTATTACAATATTTAATAACTGTTTTAGGATTTTGCAAAGAAAATAGTTATAGCATTGATAGAGAGATAAATAAACTAAAATCAATAGAGATTAGTCCTTACCTTATGAACTGAAGTGATCATATCTAACTCCAACTCAAGCAACCATTTCTCTACTTGACCTCGAGCCTTTGATGTTGAGATAACATCCTTCAGTTTAACAATTTCTCCTTCACTGCTTTTCATGTGAGTGATGTCCAGTGTGTCAGTAAACTCAAGTTTGGCTATGCCCTCAAAACATTTCTTTAAGTGTGGCTGAACACTACAAAAACCAAAATAACATTCTATGGTTAATTAACCTTCCTTTTTTCTATTTCTACTTATTTAATGAACAAAGCCTTTTTCAATTTTCTTTTGTTATTATACATATTTTTAAAAACTATTTTTTCATTCAATACTGCTCCTATATCTGATCTGCTGTATATCTCAAGAATCTTGACTGAATCTCTTGTGCTGGCCTGGCTGAGGTCACAGGATATGGTCAGTGCACATTTGGTTGATCCAGGTCACGGTGGTAGGTTGTTCTTTGGTTGGTAGACCTGTTGTGTTGAACTGTGGTAACATCAGATTGGCATGGTTTTGGTAGGCCTGTTCTGTGAGGTCATGGTGTTGACTGTGAAGGAGGTGCCTTGTAAACAAGTTGAGGTAGGCCAAGGTAACAGCAGGGGTTGGTAGGCTTGTTCTATGGAACGGCCTCACACATGGTAGTAGATTGGTGGGTTGCATGCTTGCAGAATCAGAGTCACTTCCTGAGGAGTCAGAGTTGCTTTTTTTGTGAAGTCACTTGTTTCACAGAGTTGGAGTTACTTAATTGTGGAGTTGGATTTACTGAGGTGACAGCGTTGATGAAGAGGAAGGCTTGTAGCTTGATAATGCTAACATGGAGATGTCAGCAAGTCTGTATTTGTACAGAATGACAGAGTCATTGGTGATGTAGGTTTGTAGCTGGGTGGAGTTGAACCTGGATAGTTGGACACTCAAAGCTGGTGTTTGCCTAGGTGATGAGATTGGTGTCGATGAAAACTCATAGCTGGAAGGAGTTGAAGTTGAGATGTTTTTTGTCAAAGCTGTATAGCCAAGGTGGTTGGTCAAGCCTGGGAATGGTAATGGTCATTGAGATGTGCGGTCATGTTTAGTGGTGGCAATGAAGGCAGCGACAGTTGGGACAAGGTCATGGTGACAGCAGCAGCACAATGCCCTGCGTGATGGCCGGCAGCCTCACTGGGCTGTGACTGCAGGTGTTGTCCTCAGACCTGCTTTTAAGTGGGTCTGGTAGTCCCCAAGGGCATCTCTCTCGCTAGCAGGAATGTTCACAATTGGCCACTGCGGGAGCTTGCCTCACAGACTGGATGTGATGTGTGGAACCTAATGTGCAGAACACAATCTAATTGTGACGGAGTATAACATACAAATATTTTCATGGCAATTGTTCTGATGAGCTTTTTTCCTTAGTACCTCTACTGCATGACTTTAAGTGTACTACTAGATTGGCAACTAGTTTACTGTTGAACTAGATAGATGCACCCAGATGTTTCTTTTCTTACACTTTTCACCTTCCAATTTCTTTCTTTCCTGCTACCTAGAATCTTCAAAGATTTTAATGCAACATCAATTGCCATCTTCTGTCCTTCTGTTCTTTTATTGTCCTTTATCTTACTCCTCCTCACTAAAGACTTCTCATTCTCTTTCACTCCCTGTAACCTCCTATGTTGTAGTGACATTATTGCCTTGCATAGGGGTGTAAAGAGTTCTATTGAATAAAAATTCATTCATTAAATCATCATTTACTGCCATCAGTTACAATCACTCATCATTTCCAACTAAGGAAGGAGTTGAGGTTGAGATGTTTTTTGTCAAAGCTGTATATGTTTTTTGTCATATGTATATATGTCATAATTATCTTGTGTATTTTCATTAAAGTTGTGCAAAAGTGTTTGCCTTTCTTAACTTTCTGCCAAGTTAGTAAGCAGAGTTACTTTATCAAACTCCAGTAAAGGCTTTTGTTAATATTTGAATTTATATATATATTTATATAATAAGATAAAGAACAAATAGGAGACATTTATCAATTTAACATGTTTCATGTTTATTAAAGCTTCATCAGGGAATAGGATTTGGAGAAAAAGAAGAAAGAAGTTCTGGTATTTTTACTTTTGTGTTGTTTGATTTTCATTGGCTAATCATGTTTCACATGCACTTGACTTTTTAAACCAATGTTTAAGTAAAAAGTGAAATGCATTAAATTGATAACTGTTTCCTATGGTTTTTATCTTATTCTGTCAGATTCTGATCTGTATTTGATCCCAACTCATATGTATATATAGATGTTATATATATATATATATATATATATATATATATCTTAATATTTGAATTTATAAACAGAAATTTTTTCCATACAATAATAATTATGGTAATTCAAAATGATATTGTGAGGTTCATTTGCTTACATTATTACCTTTTGGCTAAATGGACAATATTTATGAAATAGTTAATATTTAAAAGTGCTAAACAATTATAGAAAAAATGATTCTGATAAGATTTGAAAGATATAAATAGTCACTTCAACAGTTTTAGAAAAGTTTTTGATACTGACCAGATGTAAATTCTATTTTCTCTTCTAAAATAAAGATTACTTTTCTGTATCTTCTTTGTATTTAAACTTTATTTTATTTTGCATCTCCATCATCCAGAATGCTTTCAAAAGTCCTGGTTTTTGATACTCAACAAATCTTGTCTTTTTAATTAAAATAAATGAATATTTTAGAAAGCTTTTATTTTAAAATTCAAATTGAATTATGACTAATCAATATACACATTTCTTAAATTTTGAGGAGGAAAATTAGACTTCACTGTAAGATAAAATATGTTACTCTTGTAAAATCAAGAAACACTGTCTCATATCCTTACCGTGTTGGGTCTTTGGTCTCTGATAATATTTCAAGTAGTTCTTCATTTGATAAAAAGAAAAAGCGAGGGAAGTAGAGTCGTTTTTTTTCCAAATATTCATTTAGTCCCTGATTAAATAGAAAAAAAAACACAAAAATTGCAGCATGATAATGAAAGATTTTCATTTTTTAATTATTAAACAGAAATAAAATTCAAATATTTACTGTAAGCTATTTTTCTCTATAACAGACCAACATAAACTAGTATGAAAAACAAGATATTATATGATTATCTGTCCTAGGCAGTTTAAGGTTAGCCAATCAGCTCACAGCTGCTGATTGGCACACTTTTAAACCTTTTTTGAACAACACTTTACTCTTGGTACCAACCTGAATGGGTCATCTCTACACCCTTATCATCACAGTTCATAGATGGTAAGAACATCAACTCACCCTCAGCAGATAAGTTTAGTCATAGACACCATTAAGTTTGCCAAGACCCAACTTTAATGTTGATTAATATAATTTGTACAAATCATAAGTCAGTTGTGTTCTGATCTTTATTTATTACTACATCTGCGTCCATCATTATATGGGGCCCACTCTGATTCCCCATATTAGAAATGATTAGTAATTAATAAAGGTGATCATGTTCATCTGATAAATAGGTTGTTGGATTGAATTTGAGAAAAAGTACCAACACTTTGGTCAGGTCTTCCCACTTCTAATTACAAGAACTCTAGAGAAGCTGTTGTACCCAATGATATAAATGTCCATCAGTTGGGTCATAAATGAACACAAACAAAACATTAATGTATTCTTGAATCATTATATTAGAAAAAATGGCTCATTTCTCTATAAAAACTAATTTGGCATTTTACTTATAAATAGTGATCATTTACTAAACAGCAAGGAATCCTGGAAATTTAATAAATATTCTCTAGTTCTCTTTGTTGCAAACAATATAATGACTACTAATTAAACTGAGTAAGTAAATGTTGTGTACAAGTATATCTTCATATTTATAGGATGATTTGACTGAATAGAAAACTTTCTACTCTAGACAAGAATCATAATTTGTATGTCAACTGTTATAAAAGTAATATGGATCAAATGAGGAGATTTTATAAGCATATATTCTTAATGGCTTTTCTCTGTAGTTAACATCAAAAGAAAGTAAGAACTTTTCTTGACAATCACTTCAACTTTGTTTGAAGTGGTATTTATGCTGCTATTGAGGAAGGCAGTTTTGCACTAGTCCCACTTTACTTTGGGACTGACACGAATAAGAAAAATACTTTATCAACATGTAATAAAGATACTTATTTACACTTAAACATGAATACAATGGTTAACATAAGCACAATGTCCTTTCCTATATACAGAGGATATATCAGGCAGATTTACCCATCTGGTGGAGTGAAATAGGTCTAAAGAGCTTGTACCTTTAAAACCCTTGGCAACTGTTACCATTGGTAGCAGAGAGAATTTCTTGCATGTTGCTTTGGAGCATGTCCGGTCCCTTCTCTGCTGGTGGTCAGCTTTTTCTAAACCCACATGTTTTTATTAACCAATGAGAGACTACCTAACATCATGTGATCAATCTCTCTATATAGGAGCAGACAAATTTTACAAACCCAACAGCAGGTTCAACTGAGCTACAATTTATGCCATCATCTAGTAAGTATGATTTACCTATGATGGTATTTATGTCATTATCTATAAAAGATTGTGTACTTGAGCTGATATTTACACTGTTATCTAGGAAAGAGGATTTACCAGAGTTGGGATTTATACAGTTATTTAGGAAGGAATTTTTATACAGTAATCTAAGAAGGAAGATTTTCTTGGGCTGTTATTTACGCCATTATCTTAGAAGTAGGAATTATCTAAGCTAGTATTTATGCTGTTGTTATAGACAAGCGTATGGTTGCAAGAAAGAAATATGACAACAGTAGAAATAGATTTACGTGGTTTATTTCAACAGGAACGTGAGGGTTCGGGACAGCTACCTTGTGTTAAAGTTCATAAGCCGGCTTTCGGATATGGTCGATCTCTCATAGTAGTTCACACATGTTGACGGTGGTTGATGCTCTCCTGCTGCTGATCGCTCGGCCTGACCGTGACGGTCTGTTTTGTGGCCACCTGTGGACTACCTGTTGAACTTCCGTGTGACCCCTTTTATAGCGTTTTTTATAGCTTAACAGGCTCGAAAAACGAAGCGAGTATAATTAGGAGGGAAGCATTTTTATTGGATGAAAAATAGAGCACTTTAAATATTATTTTATTTTTTGACCGGAACACGTGTGTTGGGAACATTTGTAAAGAAAGATAATGGTCATTTTGTGACAGGGCTTTGTCCCGTTCACATCCGGTTCTTGCTCTTGAGTATTTGCCTGTAAATCAGCCGAGATATGTCTTATTTCATTTTATAACAAGGCTCCCCCAGATCTCGGTCTCATTTACAGTGAGCATTATTCATGTATATTTGGGTGATTAATTCATGATAAAGTGTCTGAAGCTGTGGGAAGTTGTCCTCGTGTTCTTCTTATTGGCATTTGTTTTGGTATGGAATTATTTGCTGAATTCTGTGTCCCTGAGGGATGTGGTGGAGAATGATCCTGGTGACTGTTACATGGTGAATCCAGATTGTATCACCATCATCGTTTTGCACCTGACACATCATATTGTTCATTTTTATAATGGTGTAATGTCCTATCCAGGGCAGATGAGAGGATTGGGCAACAGTTGAGTGTGGCCGATGAAGTAAAACCTTGTCGCCTACTTGTATTGGGTCCTTGTATGTGAGGCGATTTAAGTTAGTCTCAAGTTTGTGGTCAGCTTCATCATTGGCCAGGGTGACGTGGTGGTGAACCTGCTTTAGCAGGGCATTAATTTGCATTCCATATGCTCCAGGATTGTCGCTTGTGATTTCTTTTCTGTGTAGTGTAGGTAGGCCAATGTTGGGGTGACGGCCGGTAATGGCACAGTGCGGGGAGACACCGGTGGCGCTGTTGGTCGTGGCATTCATAGATGAAACGACAGATTCTAGAACGTCTGTCCATTGACAGTTCCTGTCTTCGCATAACATATAAAGTGCGTTCTTCATCGTGCGATGTTTTCTCTCGATATTTCCTGAGCTTTGCGGGCGCCAAGGACAGTGAAGTTCTTGCGTTATTGACATCTGCTTACAGAATTGTCGATAGACTTCTCCAGTGAAGTGTGTGCCTCGATCAGAGGATACTATGTGTGGAATCTCTCTGTGTCGAAGGAAGAAATGGTACAATCCGCGGGTGGCATCGATAGCACAGTCTCTCGCGCATGGTATGGCTGTAAAATGTCGGCTGAAGCTATCCAAGATGGTTAGGATGTAGCGTTTTCCCTTTGAGTTGGGCATTGTGACAAAGTCTATAAAGACGAGATCGAATGGTCTCTTCCCTCGTTTGCAGTGGCCAATGGGCCAGTGGGTACGTCTACCATAGTTGCCCTTGCACTTAGCACACATGTCGCAAGAATCGACATAGGCCTTGATGTCGCGGTTTTTGAATTCCCACCAGTAGCTGGAAAGGAGTTCTAGCATACGGGTAACACCTGAGTGGTTGTTGCCCTCGTGTGCCTGGTAGAGGTATCTGGGTCGTAGTTTGTATGGTACAACCAATCTCGGAGAGTGTTTACTGTCTCTTATCATCAAAACGGAGGTGCTTGGTTCTAGAAAAAATTGGTGCAAATGTTTTTTGAAAAGCATAGCTCGGTGGTCGTCAGGATCGATATGAGGTTCGCTTTGAGTGGGTGACTGGAGGGCGCTGATGATCTCTGCCAGGGCATCGTCCTTCAGGTGTTCATCTGCAATGCCGAGGGTGTTGCAGATTCTCTCAGTGGGGATGGTGGTGGAGTGATAGGCGAAGAATGCATTGGTGACGCGCTTGTGGGTGCGGGCATTTTGTGGTGTGTGAGTTTTGGGAATGAGCTGTAAACCACTAAACTCACCAAGGCACCAAGATGGGATATATACGCGGAGGTCTGAACCACTTACCTCGAATGTCCTGCCTGCCGGTGTAGGGTCGTTCGGGGCTTTCGTTTTCTTATGTCCGCAGCCTCTGCTGAGCATGTCAGCCCATACATTTGATTCACCTTCAACATATTCCAAGACAAATTTATAACATGAAATTTCTTCTTGCCATAGTCGTATTTTGGCATTATTGAACTCTCGTTGGTCCAGATATGTCAGCGATCTGTGGTCGGTAAAGATGACGAAGGGGCGGTTGCGAAGGAAATAATCAAATTTCAATATTGCCCACTTTATTTCATATGCCTCTCTTTCCGTCGTGGACCAGTTCTGTTCCGTGGAGTTGAATGTATGGGAAGCGACCGCTATGATATCTTTCTTCCCGTTGTCAGCTTCTTGCATTAAGATTGCTCCGCATGCGACGTCACTGGCGTCGGTGGTAAGTGTGAAAAGTTTGGAGAAATCTGGAAACGAGATGATGGGTGGCGAAGAGAGACGCTCCTTGATTTTTTTGAAGACTCTGTCGGCATTTTGCGTCCAGACAAACAATTTATTAACCTTGTTGAGTTCGTGTATGGGACCCATAAGTTTTGAAAACATATCTGACCTGATTTGTTCGTGAAGATGTGTCTCTAGGAATTGTCTGATCCACACTAAACGGCCGATAAGGCTTTGTAATTCCTTTTTTGATGTTGGAGGTTTCATTTCCCTGATGGCATGAACGTATTCTGGATCAGCCTTGAATCCTTCGCTGTTTACTATGCGTCCGAGGAATTTTGCCTCTGATGCAAGGAAGGAACATTTATCTAGATTCAGCTTGAGTCCGAATTTTCGGAGGGCAGTAAAAAATTGTTCGAGGGAGAGTATGTACTCCCTAAATGTCCTAGCATGGACCAGGTTGTCGTCAACATAGGAAGAAATGTTGTCACGGGATGTGACCATGGCTAGGGCTTCTGCTATGCAACGGGAGAAGATTTGTCCGGCAGATGTAAGGCCGAAGGCCAGGCGCATGTATTGATAGCATTGATCCTTCCATGTAAATGCTGTTTTGTATCGGTCTTGCTTGTCAATCTCAATTTGCCAGTAGCCGCTGCGTAGATCAAGGGTAGTAAAATATCTATTGCCTTTGCCAATTTTATTGAACAAGTGGTCGATCCTTGGCATTGGGTAAGGGTCAGGATCGACCAAGACCTTGTTGAGAGTTCTTTTAAAGTTACCAACGACACGAAACGATCCATTTTTCTTGTGTACGGAAAATACAGGGCTATTGAAGCCTTTGGGGTCGCTGCAGTTTTCAATGATACCTTCATCAGCCATACGCTTAATTTCGGTATCTACGTCTGCTTCCAAAGCCTGGGCTATCGGGTGTTGTTTCTGGCTGCGAGACTGGCCGTTGGTTGGTACGCGGATGGGTCGGATGAATGTGCCTTTGCTGCTGCTTTCGGTGCCAATAATGTCAGCGTAGCGAATGAGTAAGTTTGCAGTGGCCTCTAGTTCGTCTCGGTTCATGTGGTTTGGTAGCGATAGTCCCGTGTTATGTTTTAGCCAGGTTAGCTTTTGATCCAGTGTCTGGATCTTGGGCTGTAGTTCCATAGTAGGCTGGTTTTGGATGATGTCAGCTTGGGCGCCATATGCTGGATCGTTGGTTGATGATGACGGTGATATGATTGCGGCTGTGTGTGTTGTATATCCTGAGGAAAGTGTGCGTCTGAATTCTATAGTCGCATTTTGGTTGTCGATTAGATAGGAATCGAGCGTGTTGTGATGTAGGATATTTTGGCCGATCAGGATTGGTGTGGTTTGGGTAGTTACCAGCACGTTATTCTTTTTGAATGTGGGTTAGTCTCGACTGCCGATGGTGATGTCGCAAGTCAGTTCGCCGAGGGCAGTGGCGCTGCCGTTGATTCCTTTTACTACGACATCGGAGCGGGTCATGAGTTTTTTGGCTTCTCTGGGTAACCAAGATATTGGTACGATGCAGGTGGAGCATCCAGAGTCTAGCATTGTGACGCCAGAGAAGGTGATGTCCCTGAAGTTGAAGGTGGACTGGACGAGCGGTGAATTGTGAGCGAGTCCTTGAAAGTTGAAGGTGAAAGTTGAAGGCTGACGTAGGGGCATGGCAAACAAGGCATCACATCTTGTCCTGCCCGAAGCGAAAATCCTGTTCCACATCATTTATGGCTTGTATATTATCATTCGTTGCGGCGATATCGGCCTGTGCCCGAGTGCGAGGTGGGTGGCAATATATTCAGTTGCGTCCATGGTGGCAGGGGCGACCTCTGAGGTAGTTCTTGCACACGCTGATTCATGGTGTGTGCTGATGTTTTCTGCGTGTCGGATGGTGGCCATGTTCGGGAGGGTTGGTGAGGCCCATCTGCTGTGGGTTTGGTTGCCTGCTGGGTCGGAGTGGCGCGTTTCTTGGGTTTGACCGCTGTGGTTTCTGTGTGAAATACACAGTGTCGTGCGAAGTTGTGTAGTTGGATTTTACACCGCGATCAAGGTCTATTTGAGCTTCGGAGGCTATGCCATTGGCTGAATAGTGGTTGTCCATTGTCTTGACGAGATGTGGGTAAAGATTTGAGTTCCAAATTTTCACCTTTTCGCTCGTTAGCATAGCGCCGATGATGGAAATAAGTCCATCGACTGTTAAGTCTGTATTTTTGTCTTTTTTGTATTTGTTTTTTATGTGAACGGCTGCCTCTCTAAGGGTGTTTTCGAGTCGACCCGCGAAGTCTGTTTCTCGCCGTTCCAGGTCCCAGGCTTGACTGAGGTGTTGGAAGTTAGTCATCTGGTTTCCATGGGCTCCTAATAAGTATTCCTTCAGTTGTTCGAAGGTGGATATGTCCTTTTTTGAGTCAACCATCTGCTGAAAGATACTTTGGTCCAGTAAATCTTTAGCAGACTTGACGAATTCACATCCCAGACTGGGATAGGTGCTGAGTTCTGGCATGACGTGGATTGTGTATGCTTTGTTTAGGGCCGTGATGAATCGGTTCACATCGTGTCCAGGGTGAAAAGTTTTCTCTAGCTTCAATGTGTCGTGTATAGTTTGTTGGTACATCATTAAGCTGTAATTGCCGTTTGTTTGAGCGGTGGGAGGTGTTGAAGCAGTTGATTTTAGGGCAGTCAGCATGTCATTTATGTCGGCTTGAATTTCCTGTATCGTGGCTTCGGAAGGCTGTGTTGGTCCTGTTTTCAAGTTGAATAGTAGTGTTTTCTGTTCCTTGATGAGAGTAAATAGTTCAGCTCAGGTGAAGCTCGTGTAGTCAGCCATATTTCTCTTGCTGTACGCTTCTGACACCAGTGTTATAGACAAGCGTATGGTTGCAAGAAAGAAATGCGACAACAGTAGAAATAGATTTACGTGGTTTATTTCAACAGGAACGTGAGGGTTTAGGACAGCTACCTTGTGGTAAAGTTCATAAGCCGGCTTTCGGATCTAGGTTGATCTCTCATAGTAGTTCACACATGTTGACGGTGGTTGATGCTCCCCTGCTGCTGATCGCTCGGCCTGACTGTGACGGTCTGTTTTGCGGCCACCTGTGGACTGCCTGTTGAACTTCCGTGTGACTCCTTTTATAGCGTTTTTTATGGCTTAACAGGCTTGAAAAACGAAGCGAGTATAATTAGGAGGGAAGCATTTTTATTGGATGAAAAATAGAGCACTTTAAATATTATTTTATTTTTTGACCGGAACACGTGTGTCAGGAACATTTGTAAAGAAAGATAATGGTCATTTTGTGACGGGGCTTTGTCCCGTTCACATCTGGTTCTCGCTCTTGAGTATTTGCCTGTAAATCAGCCGAGATATGTCTTATTTCATTTTATAACACTGTTATCTAGAAGGAGGGTTTACTTGATTTGATATTTACACCATTTAATATTCTTTAAGAAATTATCTTATAGGAAGTAGGGTTTATCCAAACTGATATTATGCTAAGAAGATGCATTTACCAAAACTGGTATTTACATGATTATCAAGGAACAAAGGTTCACCTAAAGAAGTATTCATCTATGCTGAGATTTAGGAAGAAGCATTTACCTTTTATTTATACCATTATCTATGAGTTAGGATTTACATTTTCTGATATTTACTTGGTTGAACCAGAATAAATTCATACTTTTATTAAGAAACATTTTTTGAAAATTTTGAGAGACTTGAGCAACAAAAACGCTTCAACATTTGGTGTTTCTGGTACTGAAAAAGTTATTAACATTTCAATTAGCTCACAGCTACAAAGATTGTTTTAAACAGATTTTAAGATATTCTTCTTGAATCAGGACAATTTCTTGTAATTGACAAAAGAAATATGATAAACTTACTTTTTGGATCAATTCCAATAATTCATTTGATTTCTTAAATTTTTCAAGAATTTTTTCAATTTCTAATACTGCCAAAACATGCTTGTCAGCCATTGCAGCCTTCATAATTTCACGCCAATTCTTATCCACTGTAGAAAATCTCCTCCCTTCTTCAGGCATTTGGGCCATAATATCTGGGGAACTAAAAATGGGCTCAAGGTAGAGCCAAGTCACTTGGACTTTCAACCATTCATCCAAGATATCTTGTAAACGTATCATCTTTTGTTCCCAATCCCTGGAAATAGAAAACTTCAAGGATAAATTATTATGATTGAGCATCATTTCCATGTTGATTTTTATCAAGTGAAAACATTTCATCCATGATAGTAAAGTTGTTAATTATTGCAAAAAATATGCTTAAAGAGGAAACATGAATTATACATTAAAGAATAAATACATAGTCAAAAAAGACTCTCTATTTGAGTTCAAAAGAGACTCTCAAAAAAGACTCTTTACTTGAGTTCAAAGAAAACTTACAGAATTCATTAAATAACACTTGTTCAAATTCAGTTGTATTCTCTGAAAAGTTTGGCATGAACAAACAAAAATAATATATAATGTTTTAACACTTTTTAATGAACTTTTTCACATTATTTACATTGTTCGGAGTGTTGTCCTCATCTTTATTGCCATATTCACAACTGGTGGATGGAATAAAAGGTTCAGTTTGAAATTCCAATAACCTGAAGAAGGTCACAGCATACAACAGCCAAAATGTTATGAATATGGCAATAAAGATGAGGTCAACAGTCTGAACAATGTATATAATTATAATACCTCATCTCAGAAATATTGACAGATATTTTACACATTGTACTGATTATTTTGGAAGAAATAATCAGTGTAATTTTTTAATAAGGCCTGTTATACTATACAAATCTTGTGTTGGATTATCAAAATGAAGAGATTATTAGTTTGAATAGAAATAAAACAAAAGTTATGATAAAAAAATAAAAATAATGTTCTCCTTTTAATATGCCAAAAAGGCTAGTTTAAAAATGAAAACAAGGGTGAACAATACTTAATTCTGCCTGTAGAATCAATTATAATGTCATAGCATTTTCTCTGTGATATTGTTTAATATCAACCAATCCTTTCTGTTACTATTCTGCTAAAAGAGATTAACTTATCCCTAAAATTTTTGCAAATTCCCTGAGTAGAGCTGAAGTTTGAGCTACTTTTAGATTCATGGGGTATTTGATTCTCTGGAAAGTGTCCTTTATGTTAGCTATTTCTCATTTGGTTTATTACAGCTACAATTTACAGCAGATGTACAAACTCAGAAAACATACAAAACTAGCCAGAGTCACTCTACTACACATCAGGCATGATGAAAAGGGACCAGTCATTATGTGATTGGCAAAACATCAGGACAGTATTTAAAAGCAGCCACATGCAATATAGAAACATCATAAGAATAAAATCCTCATTGGAAGAAAACATGATCAAGTACTGCAAACAACAGTGTTGAGAAACACTGGAATGCCATAACATGTGGAGATACTTTTTTAAAATCTGGTATAGTTGACCATTCATGTAGAGATAAGAGGAGGACATGTCAATGTTCGTTGAACAAAATGAAACTAATAGACTGAGTGAAGCAGTGATGAATAAGAAAACTGAAGGAATCTGCCTACATATTCTGCTCAGCACAGATACAACTAATCAGGAGGCAGTAGGCAATGAAGTTTGGACCCCACTGACATGGTAGTGTGAACAAAAATCAAGGAGCAATCAGCATGTAAGTCAAAGGGGGGTGGCATGAGGAATACATTTCAATTCAGGAATTTATAATACCAGGTTACCCACATCTACTCAGAAAATAAGACACTTTAAATTGACATAGCCATGAGTTTAGAGACTATATCAAGGAGATCCCAAAATGAAGGCCTTGACTTCGCATTCATGTGCTTTCATGAGTCCATCATTCATAGCATGTCCTTCATCTTCACTGTTTATTGCCTTCAGGATGATGGTATTACAATAGTCAACAGAAATCTTAGATATCTAAAAGGCTTTTGACAGGGTGTGGCATAGGAAGTTGTTACACAAACTCTCCAGCTACAGAATCTCTAGAATAGTCTTGTCAATTATCAAGTCCTTTCTATCAGGTAGATCCATGAAGGGCATTGTTAATGGCCACTCCTTTGAAGCAAATGAGATCAATGCTGACTCTGGACTCTTTCTTTAGTTCTACCCTCTTTCTGTTTTAAATTAATCAGCCTGAGAATGTTCTCAGATCATTAGTAAATATATATGCAAACAACAGCACAATTTACTCTGACCTATCTCTCACAGCACGGTGGGCATGGGAGTGGGGAGACTGGCATGTATCATTCAATAACTCCAAAACAAAACTAATAACTTTTCAGCACCACAGAACAGACCCTGAATTTCCTCCAGTCCTGATGAGGCTCCTGGCTTAGAATATCTGTTGGGACTAAAGCTCACTCCAGACCTAAAATAGAACTTGTATATGCTGGAAAAATAGCCAGTTTTTCATACCACTGTAGAAAATATCTGATTCCTCCTGTCATGCTCTATCTTCACAAGAGTCAGGCCAAAAATGGAATATTTTTGCCATATCTGAGCAGGAGCTCCCCAGTCCTCACAACCCCTTTCTCACACAGAGATTAAACATTGCTATCTTGTTTTGTTTTTCATTGCAAATGTAATGATTAAAAATTGAGCTTTTGTTCATATTCCATTGATAAATTGATTTGGAAATTCTACTAAAAATAAATAATTCTTTCCCGGAATTGTAACTTTGTGGAACAGACTCCTGAAAGGATGTTTTCCCAATCAGTATGACCATAATCTCTAAGTTCAACAGTTATCAATACCACATATTCCCATAATATGAACTTTTTACTTCTTGCTCTTGTACTCATTCAACAACTTTATTCAGTAACCCTCTACCTTGAGTGGTTTTTCGGTCATGTATTGGGTGAACAATAGTAAAAAAACTTAAGTCCTTGTTTATATTTATTAATTCTGGATAGCCTAAAAATAGTTATTATTCATGTAATATTAGGTACCTCCACGAGATCGCTAAAAAAAGAGCATATGATGAAAAAAAGACGCCAAACTTGACGAAAACAAAATTTTATCGTCTAAATGTTTGTTATTATTAAGAGGAAAGGTCAAAGTATTTTTTGGGTATTTTTTTTTCATTTTTTAATCATTCCTAGTACGTCCGAAATTTTCGTTAAAAATCTAGTTTTTTTGAGTCAGCAAAATTGACCATTTTTTTTTTTCCATTTTAAAAAAAAACTGGAAATCTGACTTTTGAAATTTTTTAAATATCAATTATCATTTTTTCAAAACTTATTTTAAGAAAATCAGAAATTATAATGTTTATTTAAAATATTTTGAACCAAACTTAACTTAGCTTTTGTGCCAAAAAGATGTAATTTGAAAATAAAACAAAGCAGGTCATAAACTTTCGCGTCTCTTGACATGTGATGAATGATATATTTACGAATTCCATGAGGCTAATTTGTTCTACGGAAGGAGAAAAGTGAAATAATTTACATTTACGTGAACAAATTATTTACCCCGTTATTTTTAACGAAAACTTTCAGCGGTCTAATTTTTTTTTTTTTTTTTTTTGTACTTAGCTTTCACCTTTACGTTTATGATGCTTTATGGGAAATATATTGTAAAGAAATTAAAATAAAACTGTTAAGAGTGACATTAAATTTCATATTTCTTAAGAAAGGTATCTAATTAATTTATAGGTACCTTTCTTATGAAATTTTATCAGAATTGTACATAAAATACTATAATTTTATGTACATTTATTACATTCTACTGTTATTTGTTTTTGCATTCATTTTATTATTAATTTTGATATTTCATTTATGGAAAAATGTCGTAACTGAGATTAATATAAAAAATAAGATCATATAAATTTCATAAAGATGATACTGATACTTGTAGGTACCCTTCTCAGTTGAAATTGAAAAAATCAAATTAACTTCTCCACACGTGTTTCGCAAAAGTAAAGGCCTTAACAGCGGAGAACAATGCTTAACTCAAATAACGCAACTTAATTATATTCTGGTTGGTCTTCCGTATTTTATAATTACAGCTCGATTATAAGCACAAAATTACATTTCTTAATTACTGGGTATCTTCTGATTAGTCAAAATGATACAATTTACAACGCGCTAAAAAAGATGTATCTCATAAGGACACTTATGAAAAGCCGATGTGACTTTTAACTAATTTTATAATATTTTAACAACTTAAATGTAAAATCTATTATAATTAATGAAATAACAAATAATTGTATTAAAAATTCATTTTTCATCGAAAAATTTTTTTTGCTTTCAGAAAATATTGTCCATATTCATAAAACAACTAAAAGCAAATAAAAGCATTTGAAATTAAATAATATATTTGTTTTATTGAGTTTTGTATGTTACAATTCAGAGCTGATTTTCAGGTACTGTGTATCCAATTAAAAACAAAAAAAAACATGATTTGCATTCCTCAAAGCCCTGTGCTTTTAATTATTGTAATCACTAAAACTGATGCGATCGAATTTCTAGCGTTTTCATAAAATTAGTTGTTTAATAAATATTTTAAAAAAATATTTCTACCATGACTTTCATAAAAAAAAACATATTTATAATAATTTTGATCATCTGTGAATAGTTTCTGAAAGTTTCATTAACATCCGATAATTATTTCTATTTTTGCACGATTTTTCAAATTAATGTGTGTCATACCAAAAAAACGTGCTAAAAATTGTCTATGTTATTTACTAGTTCCGCTGATACAAATAGAAAAAAGGTTTTTTTAATCAAAATTTAGAATGTTCTAAAAAGAAGGAAAATTTTTTAAAAATAATTAAAAAAAACTTTGGTCTTTCCTCTTAATAATAACATAAGCATTTAGACAATAAAATTTAGTTTTCGGCAAGTTTGGCATCTTTTTCATCAAGCTATGCTCTTTTTTTAGCGATTTCGTGGAGGTACCTATGTAATATGCCTATTTTCTGAAGATAATTTGTAATCAGAGATAATGCTATTTTTGTTTAAAAAAATCACATATCATTAAAAAAAGTTGCATTTTTTTTTGTTTTTTTGGCAACATTTTCAATTTGAAGTAACTCCAGAGAGAGAGAAAAATAGAGAAAGATTAAAAGAATAGTATGATGTGTATCACACCTCATTTCTGCTTCAAAAGGCTTAATGAAAGGTGAACCCCTCATGGTCTGTGTTTTGACTATGTGGTCATCAAGCAACAATTGAATGTCATCAACAGCAGATAAAACATATGTGCCTGTCTCACGATAAGGGATCATTGTAAATTCCAGCTGCAAAGTTGACAAGAGAAAAACTACTGAGTAAAATATGTAAAGTTATGAATCAAGTTTCATATTTAAACATACAAATCTATTAAACATCATTGGAATATTAGATGAAAATATTTATGTAATAATTTATTGAAAGAAAATATTATAAACAGAGATACTTTTGGTCTATTTTATTTGATTTTATAATTAACATATTCTTTAACGTTATGAACATTTGAAATTTTACGTGTATTGTAGATTTACTGAGACAGACATGAATGAATTTTGATTACAGTTTTTCATTTTCATATTTGAATGTCTGGAGATCAAGTTCAAAATTTTTCTATTACAAATTTCAATATGATATTTAAATATGTCGGAGTTAGCTTCTCCTCAGCTCCTTAACCCTTTACCAGGGTTTTCTCTCCCATGGCTATAAATACTGGCTGACCCTTCGCTTCGACCTCTTTTTTCGTCAAGCCTTGGGCCTTATACCACCTCGCAGATGTGAGCTCTCACAGATACAGCGTTTCCCAAATTCTGGGAACACGCTAAGAACAATACACATACGTACGAACACTCCTCACAACACACACACACATAATATTCACCACATGCACTCTGTCGATGTAACTGTCCATGTTCTTGTAACTTGTAACTTGTTATTAATACATATATTTGTTTACATATATTTATCGGTCTTGTTTGTTTTCTTTGGACTAAATTAAAATCCAATATTCTCATGTGGTTGGACCGGCTAGCAGGAAATTTTAACCCACGTGTGTTCTTCTACAATACATACTCATCACCGCCACAGTCCACTACAAATACGTTGAATTCTTCCTGTAAATGCCCTTGGCAGAAAAAGGTCTGATTTCTGATATTTACAAGCATAACCACCAATAACATTTTGTATATAATTTTGAAGAGCAAAATAAAACACATCATTATCAATTATTTTTCTACTTAAGTAAATAATCATTAGTCTGTCATTACTTTCACAAAATTTTGTTGTAAATTTAATTTTGTTCATCATTTTTGCAGATTGCAATTGAAGTTTTAACCTTTATTTCTCAGTCAATGTTTATACATGATGTACACTTCTGTATGAGTACAAGTTTTATTTTTAACAAATGTTAGCATGAAATAATTAAAGTTGCCCATCTAAGCAGGATTCCTGAACTCTGCTTATAATACTCTACTCTTGTAATCTGCTTTTCCTTATTATTTATTTTATTATGTTTAATTAACATTTATATTAAATATAAAAAAGACAAAATGAAATTGTTCAAATTGTAAAACTAAAGGAAAAAGAAAAAAGACTAGTAAATATTTACTGGAGCCCAGTCTGCTTTCATTTTCTCCATAGCTTTCTCCAAAGAGAATTCTTTGCTGGCAGATTCACTGATTCCTTCAAAGTTGGTAACAAAAGGTTCTAAATTCATGTCTACCAATTTGGACAAGCTGAAAGTTTCATCTGGTTTTAGCATGAAACCAACAATCTCAGAGATTTGCTCCCAGTGACGCTCTCGCAGACCAGGGTTGAATAAAGTCTGCACCAATGGCATATAATTTCTGAATTCTTCAACTTGAGATTTTGTCTAAATAAATGGAAGATCAGTGCAGGTCATTAATTTATACAAATTTTTTATAATTAAAGATTTTAAGTGAAATTCAAAATTCTTATTGCAGTCAAAATAAGATTACCTTTATACTACAACAATAAAATATAAAGCATCAAATGGCAAAAAAAATGTAGACAGCATGAAATATATAATTCCCATAACCCATTGTTGGGTTGCCACATGCAACCATAGAGGCAGTGGTTGTGTCTAGGACAAGTTAGTCTGACAGAGAGGCCATTCCTGTTCAATAGTATGGTTTAATTAAAGGAATATGCAGCAAAACATCAGATGAAAAAGAAAAGGTAGCATGGGAGTCAATGCCGAGAAATTCTAAAGTACAACTTCATTTTTCTTAGCTTATCTGAAGCAAGATCTGTGAACTATTTAAATATTCTTCTATCTTTATACAATCTTAAGAACTGAAATAAGCCAGTCTCTAATTTGATAACAGTTAATATCATTGCATTTGTTGCTATCATTTTATTTTGGCCAATCTATTCTCCAGCCTTCTTCAGCTGTATAATCTGTAAGGAAATAGTTATAAAATTTATTAGCTGAAATGTCGAGATAACAAAAGCAAGAAAAGAACAGAGTTCAGTAATGTAAACAAATGTTGCAATGATAATTATGCCTTCTTTTATATGTATTGAATGTACAAGAAAAATCTACAGAATAAGTTGAAATGTGATAATAACAAAAGCATTAAAAAGAATGACTTTAATAATTTGAACAACTCTTGGAATGAAAAAATCTAATTAAAATAAGAATATTCATGGTGAAATGTATTATTAATAGAGAGAAAGAAGAAAATAAATTTGTTTTGACTTTACAATGATTTCATTGTTTGCCACATATTGCTTTATTTCATTAAAGTTAAAATTAATGGATACCAAAAAAAAATTCTCGTTTAAAGGCCAGTGACAAACTTTTGATAACTTGAAAAAAGTTCTCATTTTTTACATTCTCAGCATAAAATTTGAATAAAATATTTCATCCTATCTTGTGACTGTATATTTGAATTTTGTTTGATCTACAAAATGAGTGCACTCTAAAATTGCCCTATAACTCTGTGTATATACCCACATGTTAAATAAGGCCTTAGATTCTACCATTTTGATATGATCTCTACATGAAAGATTTATAAGTAACTGAACCATGATACACTCTAGTCAATGTGTGCAAACTGAATATAAGCAATTATTCTTGTTAAATTTTTTTCTTCTCATCATTTTTTGTCTAAGATTATATGACTGTGATTCAACTTAAGAACAACACATTATAATATAACTCATAGAATAAGCATCACTGTAGTATAAATCAATTCTTCTTATCATCGTCATTATTATTATTATTATTATTCCTTTGTTTTCAGATGTAACTCTAAAAAGCATTTCTTTTATTTAGTTTTCTCATCTAACTTTTTATATAACAATTTTTTACATTCATTTTTTTAATATTCAAGTGGTATAAATATGAAGTAGTTTATACTTTGATCTTTACTTTCTTAACTTACATTAAGTTTGTCTGAAACAAAAGTAACAATGACAAGAGCAACTAATTTTTTTTTTTTTTGCAATGGCGCATCTGACAATTTACAATGACTTCATTAACTTCTCATCTCAGCTAAGTTGGCCTATGCATTCAAAGGATATGGAAATATGTACTTTTTCTTAATGTAAATCTTTTACAGTAAAGAATAGTTGCACTTACTTTTTGGGCAATTTTCTTAGCAGCAAATACAGACTCAAATTGTTTTTCGAGTTTATAAAGACTTCTCCAAAGGTTTCCTACTTCTTGCTCAACAACATCAGGATTAACACCAGACATTGGCCCATCCATCCACAAACTATAAAGAAAAATTGGCATCCAGCAATCATTAAAATTTATTTCAATTAGCACTTACATATTTTCCAAAGAAAAACAAGTAATTGAGGTAATTTCACCAATCTGAGAAGAAAAGTGTGACTGTTTTACATTATTTTGAGATTGAATGAATCCTTTGTAAATACAGTGCAAGAAATATTGATTTCAATATTTTGAAATTATTTGACCTAGGCAGAGAAGTAGTTGGGTAGAGGAACCTGCAAAAATTAATGAAACCAGTAACTGTCTCTGATTATAATTTGTAACCCTTGGAAATATACAAATATTTATTTATTTTTTTTATATTATTGATTACCAACCAAAATTACTAGCACAAAGAAATGTATATTTTCAAACTGTGACCACATATCATTATAAAATATGTAAAAAACTTCTAACTTACATGTATTTGTCTCTAAATTCCACTGTTGTGTCATATAAATTTACATATGGCTTTAAGGTAGACATGATTTGCTGCCTTTGTGGATAGGACGTCAATTCCCAACCAAAAGCTTCTTCTTCTGTATTAAAGGCATCAATCTGAGTAACACCAAGAGAGATAGAGAAATAACATTCATACAATTATTGCAATAATTGTTTGCATTTCTGAGGCATAATAATATCTTTATGAGTCATGGTACACGTTTTATTTTATTGTTGACAAGGTTTCTTTTTGCTTTGAAAATGTAGTGAACAATATTTCCCTTTGTATCCTCTTGCCTGAAAATAGCTATAATAGCAAAAATCATGATTATCAATTCACATTTTAATGTATGGATTCTCAAATAAGTAATGATATCTTTTGAACCAGGAGTGACAGAACTTTTCTGGATTCTTGATGTAAATCATTTTAGGCTAAATTGCTTTTTTTTTTCAGAATTTACTGAGACTGAAAGAGAATGAGAAGAATTTAGTGAGAAGAAAAGACAATAAAAGAATAGGTTTAAAGAAGACAGAAAATGGGATGTTGCATTTAGATCATAGGGGGCAGGGAAACAAGAAACTAAAAGACAGTTCTATAGGCAAGAAGTACAAGAAAAGAAACTATTAAAATAGAACATCTAAGCTAATTCAATAGTAAAAATGATGAGACCTAGTTGTCAATCTAGTAGTATACTTAAATTCATCCAGTCAAGGTACCAAAGAGGAGAGATCATTAGAACAACTGCCATGAAAATATTAATAAGAAAGACAGAGGGAAGCCATGTTACAGTGGTATTAAAGTAACTAAAGTTGAGGTGCCAAGTCAGAATTGATAGTATTACAGACTCTTCTTTGGATTTTGTCAAGAATCTTGCAATATTATAACAGGGGCACCAGACTCGATATAGCAGCAATATTCAATGCAAGAATGAATAGTGGATTTATAAATGTGCACAATGGATTCTAACAAGAAATATTGTCTGGCACAACAGAGTGAACCAAATTTTATATCAGCAGACATAGCAATCAATTCAATAAAATTGTGACACTATTTGACACTGGTAAATGGAAAGAAAGAGATTAAATCAAAAACATAGCTTGGAACAAGGCGAGAAGGGTTAACAAATAGAACAATGGACAGACCAAGAGAAAAAGGAAAGCTTAATTCTCTAAAACCAGAAAAGTTACTTAAAGAAAGGCAATATTAACACAAGAAGCCATGTGGCGATCTTTAAGCCGACAGCTGATTAATAAGGCAGCTCGAGAAGCATCAGTTACGAAAACACAATATAAATAGGATGGATAAGATTTGATCTGTAAACAAATCCCAAGGATAGAGTTTCTTTGGGGTTGGAGTGCAATATCCCTGGTAGGTTTGGGGGAATGGCAGGCTGGCTGGTAAATTTTTGATTTTTAAGCAAAACCATGTTGAGAAAACTTTGTGTAAGTGAAATTTGAAATGATAATCTTTAATTAATGACCATAAGTTAAGCCACGCCAAATAGTCAGGAATTAGATTGGTTGAAAGGTAGCCAAGGTGGCAGGCACAGGTGAAATACTGAGGAATGTGGAGGAGTTGCCCATGCCCATTGGGAAGTATTGGTGTGTGATGCCAATAAGAAAAGGAGGAAGTTATCAGGGCAGATGTGACTGCTACCCATAGGGAAAAGAGGATCTCCCCAATTTTGAGGATGTAATTAATTTCCCAGGGCCAGACAACAAAAGAGCTCTTGCTAGAAGATAGGAGAAATACAGAGTCCTCTAACCGTGTCATGCCCCAAGCCAGTTTTAGATGAATGTCAATAAATGCAAGGAATTGAAGTGGCTGAAACAGTTGTTGCAGATGCTGAGACAAGAGATGACCACGTTGCCTGATATCACATGACTGCCTGCCTGAAAAGAACCTCCGACATAAGCCTTGTGCCAGACTTAACCAAACCAGCCGAAATATCATGTTCAACTTAAGAAGCTGGTTGGGTCAATAATTTTCTGCATGAAGAACTGATAAATTCTAACATCAAGACTAACCAAGCACTGTACAAAAGAACATACATAAAAGCATTTATTTTTATTCAAGTTATTTTTTTCTCACTTGTGTCTTCACTCTGCCTCAATAAGCCAATTTTCAACAACAATTTGATCTTTGCCAGTCTTATGGTCAAAACTAACCACAACGTGAGATAAGGCAAGGTTTAGATTGAAGCAATCATCTTGTCAATCAGCCACAAGGGTTGGACATTCAGACAGACTGGCCGAAAAGGAGGCGACATAATCATTCCACTTCATATCAGTGGAAAATATGAGACCAAGAAGGCAAAATGAGTTGTCAGTTAATTTCTAATTTTGAACACAAAGTAGGCTACTTAGCTGTTCTTAAAAAGCTAGTAATCATTGAACACAAGAACAGTCTGCTTTTCATTTCCAAGTTAATGCTAGCCTTGCATTTGATGAAAATTGTTAATCAAATAGCATACAAGACACTTTTTATGGTAATCAAATTTACCTTTTCAAAATGGTAAATAAGTAATATTTAAGAAAATATATATTTTTCATATAGTTTCAGCAAAAGCTAATTTGATAATTGTAATAAAAATGAACATATTAAGATAACAGCAAATAAAAAATTAGTTATCGTAAAGAAGTAAATAGAAAAACCTCAAACGGTGAAGGATTTTTTCATTCACCCTTTGAGATTCTTTGATTTACCTTTTTATGATAACTATAAATTTTTTTGTTATTTCCTGTTGTTTTTAATATGTTCATTTAATGTAATTATTAAATATTGCAGTCCTTTTAAAATATTTAAAAGTTAAATTAAAGGAAATCAGTTCCCGTGAATAAGAATTCCAAAATTTCTGTAAACAAATTTTTATGAAAATAATATTGTCAATACATTAATCTGCTAAAGATACTGTAAGTGAGAATCCTTCAATAAATCCTTTAACAAAATACATTTATAATAGCAACAAATATTTCTGTAGGAATTCATATGATAAAAATAGTAAATGCAAGGACTATCATATTTTTGAAAGACATTAGTTATAGACTTGCTGGGTATATAATTTGAAACTACAACAACAATATAATACACCAATGGAAAACTTAATTGATGTCACGTAGATTTTCTTTAAATGAATAAAAATAACTGAAAAATTATCACAAAATTACTGTTAATTTGAGACTGACTAGGAATTGATCAAATTATTGAACCAGCATGCAGTTTGCATGAATTATTGAACCAGCATGCAGTTTGCAACAAAAAAAAATGGATTCACTACTCTACATTTCACGTACTGTTTGTATTAATGTTGGTTTTCTTAGAAATAATTTTTTTTCTTGTTTTTTTTTTTAAGTTTTATTTTTTAAAATATTTTCCAGGATGATATATTATCATTAAAACTTAGATGATAATCATTACATATTTTTTTAAAACTGAGCTGAGTGCGATAAATGAAAAATTGAAGTACAATGAAATTTTGATATCTTTTCATTTGAATAAGACAAGAATTGGAAAAAGTTAGGTTAAGGAAATGAAAAAAGGAGTAGAGTGGTTTCCCAAATTTCATAGAAAATTTTTGATCTAATCCACTTCCCAAAATCTGTCCAAAGGGATTCTTGGTCTTCCAACTTATATATATCTAGATATATCTATCTATCTATCTATCTATATATATATATATATATATATATATATATATATATATAATGGACTCTCCAGTCAGTTTTGACGTATGAGGATCTGACAGCTTATTGATTCAGTTATGAAAGTTTGTGTGATAATCTTAAGTGGCATTTAAGACCTGCTGGTGATTTACAAAGAAGGCCACATATGGAGCAAGTGTGAGGATTGTGAAATGAGATCACTGTTAGATTGGCTGACCTTTTAGATCTTGCTCTTGATGATTCAGACAAGCAGATTTAAAATTGCTAAGTTCACTAAAACACTTTTGTCTCCATTCTACCTGCTCCAAAGCTAAGCGCTCAAGGGTATTATGTGGTATAATATATATATATATATATATATATATATATATATATATATATATATATATATATATATATATATTTAATTATTTATTACTTTTTAATTGATTCTTTCCAGTCAGAGGAAATAGATAATAGATAAAGAATAGTAATATACTTTGTCTGCAGCTGCATTCAGTTTTAATTCCAATGTTTGAGCTTTCCGGGCATATTTCTTAACTTCTTCCAAATCCCCACAGGCTTGAAATTCTTCCACTTGCTTAGCATAGCTTTCTAACTCTTCAACAAATCGCTGACGGCGCAACTAAAGAAGAACAAAGAGAAAACATTTAAAAAAACATTATTAGCAAGAGATATATTTTAACATAAATTTGAACAGATTTTTGCATGACATTGCAATTCACTATCTACTTTAAAATGTCTTTAAAATATCAGCAAAAAAATTTGGCCTTTGTGGATGCCTTATATGATAGATAAAATTTTGGCTTTTGATTGATTGATTTGTTTTTTACAATAATTTTCATTATTGAAAAAAATCAGCGTTTAAACTTTAGTGATGTAGCAACATTACAGCCTCTACAGTTTTCATGCAAAATAGACCAAAAACATCAGCAGATGGATTTGCATCGTCTTATGAATTGCTGACATCTTGATTTGTTGATCTAAATATAGATAATGTATCTACTGTTTGAAAATTAATTTCTCTAATACAAAAGTTATATATCAATTAGGAGGAGTGTCATCTGAAATATCTTTAGCTTATATACATAATGTATAAATAATGAATGTAAACACCAAAGGCATGTATATGGTTAATCAATAATTTATTAATAAATCAATTTTTTATGAATTACTTTTATCCATTAATTTAGAAATTGTTTGATGAACAAAGTTTATGTATTAAACATTGTTTCCCTTTAGTATGTATATTCTCAGCTTTTACCTGCTACCATTGGGAAGGAATTTTGAAAAACATACAAAGAGTAGTAGAAAAAGAATATGGAAGATCAAATTATCAAAAAAAAAATTCAAACATTAATTTGATCTAATTTTCCTTGACTGCTGCTGGGAACAGAAAAATTACCTCAGAATTTCAATTAATGCAGCCATCATAATTTTAAAAAAGTGACACTATTTGTTACTGGTAAACAATAAACAAGGTTTAATGAATAGCCCAAATGACATACCAATAAACCCCTGTGAAAAAGACTGAAGATTTTAATTCTCAAAAGGGACCGAGAACCAGATGGCTAACAGAGAAAACAACATGCAACTACAACAGGTCATATGACAAAAATGTTTGGCACTTGGTCAAAGACAGACAGCTAAAAATACAGGATGTGATGATAAAGAAGAGAAAATTGGATAGGATTTAAAATCATAATTCAGAGATAAGAATTCTCTTAGAGAGTGACCCTTGATGTAACCCCATCTGGATTGTGTGTCGGTTTTGAACAATGGAACACATGGGGCTGACATGGAAAACTTTTTCTGTGTAAATAACAAACTTGGAATTAATCTTCACTGGTCAGAGGTTGGCCAAGGTAGCAGGCACAGATGAGACACCAATGAAGGTGGAAGAGCTACCCATGCCCACTGACCAGTATTAGTGGGTGATGATGATAAGAGAAAATGGGGTGGAGTAATGCCTGTTACCATCAAGAGCAGAATTCCCCAAAATTATGAAGTAATTCTCAGAAACCAAACAATGAAGATGACAGGTGAAGGAAATACCAAATTCCCCAACTGTGTTGTGCCCCATGCCAGTTTAGGCAAATGTCAATAAATATGAATGCCCTGAAGCAAGAAGAAAAGATCATCCTGAGAGATCATCCCAGACAGTGAATGTGAGACACCCAAAGTGACTATCTGCTGAACCTCCAACATCAGCCGTGTGCCAAACTTCACCAAGTCAACAAAACAAACTTTACCAAGTCAACAAAGCATCACATTCAACTTAGAAGTGGGTTGGGCCGATAAGTGTCTACATTATGGACTCCTAGATTTTAGACCAACTGTTGGACAAAATAGTATTTTTTTTTTTATTTGATTGTTATTTTCTGTTTTTATGTCTTTACTCTGACTGCTTGAACAAGCACAATACGAGGATACCTGACAACAATTCAATTCTGGCTACCTATGTTCAAAGCAAATCACAATGTGGAATAGAGCAGGACCTGGATTGAAGCAATCACCTCATCGAGCAGACACAGGTATTGCATGACTAGGGATGGTGTAGGGTGACAAAAAAAATAAAACAGTATTTTTTTCATTTTAGTTTTTGTAAAAAGAATGAGTAAAGTTAGGCTTCTGCCCGGGGATCATTTTGATTTTGATTACAGAGTCTTCATATTCCATTGTTAAGAAGGAAGTTCCACTCAGATGGTTTCTCCCCAAGAGCTGCTACTTTATGGAACAGACACCTGAGAGGATACTTCCCCAATCTCTACAATCTTAACCTCTTAAAGTCTAGAATCAGCCATTATTTATATTTACTTCCTCCTCTTACAGCCATGCAACAACAGCATTCAGTAATGCTGTACCTTAAGTGACACGTGGGCCTTGTGTAAAAAAAATAAAAAACCTCCAATTGGAGTGAATGTTCCTCATGTTACCATATCAACAGAATATTTCATGAGTACATAATAACAAGTTGCTAATAGATTGTGTTTTATTTCTTTTGTTACATTTTACCTTTCTTTGAATATTTTTATTTATATTGATTTAAAAATCTGAATCTTTCTTACATGTGACAACAGAGTTTATTTTAGAGATAAAAATCCTAAATTACTCATGCACAAAACATAACCAATCAGTTTTTGACAATAAAGTAAATTAGTGCATATATAGAGAGCAATGTATGTGTGTGCAAAAATTCAAATATAAATATAAAATATATCTGTAAAAAGACAATATGAAAACTATTCTTTATCAACATGTTTTGTTCTATGATGGACTTCATGAAAGCAAATCTTTCACATTTGCCTTGATAAAGTCCATCAGAGGATGAAATACATTGTTAAAGAATAGTTTTCCTATTGTTTTGTGATATATATATATATATATATATATCAAATGTAATAACCAAAACAAAATTATAATTTTAGCAAGAAAAGAATTATTTGATGATCTCAGAATGATTACATTTAAATACTTGACCTTTTTTGCATAACAATTTCCCATTATAACAGTATCAAACTTAAACAAAATTGAAATCTCTTAAGCACAGACTGGCTACTTACTATAATAGCAGTACTACTAACATAAACAGAGGATAAACACTGAATTCTAGTAGCTGTATTGTAATTTATAAAATCAAAGATAATTTTTAAAATTTATCTTTTACTTCTTTATGTTTCTATGTGTTATATCCTGTGCTAATAGGAATATATACTTGAAAAACCAGGTGGATAAAATAAGTAAAGGTTTATTGCAAAAAACCAGTACAATAAGAATAAAGGTAACAGTTATGCACAAGGTCATCGCAAGGCAATCCAGTAGTGAGTGCTACTATTGGTAGGTTGGTAGTTCTCATGTAAGTCTGAGTCATAACAGATTGCAGCTAGTATATTTAGCTACCCCACTACAAGGGTTGCATGTGGCACAAGGTCAGTTTAATGTGGGTTCTCCGAGCACATAGGCTTGGCCAAAAATATTCCCTTTTTTGAACCCGCATAAACGGGTTCAAGGACAGTCAACCACCCCGAACGAGACTCTGCCCTTCGGCGGAGCCTTGTCCGGGTTCCTCTCTGCCCGAAGGCAGAGAGTTTAACTGTTTAGCTGGAACAGGTTGCAGCTAGTCTCTGTAGTCCACTGACTTACAGCTACTTATAGGTAGTTAATACCTATAATGTAATCACTCATGGTGGTGACAGGCTATTCCATTACATCACTATGCAACAGTAGTTATAATATAAAAGAAATTGAACTTCTTTTTGATTTGTGCTTTAGTCCAAATGTAATACAAATTGAAATGTCCCTGAAAACATTGCAAGATTCTTTTATTAAAAGCTTCCAGTGTAGTCTTACATATTTTAAAAATAGTGATGATGATGATGATGATGGTGGTGGTGGTGGTGGTGGTGGTGGTTTAAAAAAAGATAGCATACCTTTAGACCTTCTTCAAATTGAAGACGTTTCTCTGCAATGGTGACCTTATGTTCTTCAAATATGGCTGGCATCCTCTCATGTTTCTTAACAGCCATTTCATTAGTATTCATATCACTAACTGATATTGTCACAGCACTGAGCAGGTAACTGAGTTGCTTTAACATATTGGTCAGTTTTTGTTCCAGTTCATAAATAGTTACTGACTGAACTGTTTCTATGTACTGCTTCAATTCCATCAAGTGGGCAGTGTTGGTTGGAGTTGACACTGCTTTTTTAGTAATTTCATCATACTGACTGACCAACCTAACAAAACAAATTGAATATTTACATTACACAACAAAAAATTCTTTAGGTTAGATTCATATTGTTTCATTTCTGTATTTATACAAACTAAAAAAGAAAAATATTCCACTTTTCATTGATATAATATGCCAAAAATCTTTTTCATAAAAGTAGACATTTTCACACCTGAAAGATTATTCCTCTCTAGAAGTCATTTAAGATTTAATTTACATAGAGCATTTAAGAGTTGTCCTTAAAAGATGACACTTATTAATTAAATCTCTTTATTTGTCTCTTTTTTCATAAAACCAAGCAAAATCCTTCAATCTGATTGTTTCAGTAAAAACAAATCCACTTGTGAAAATTTAAGTATTGTCAACAAATTTTATGAAGTCATCTATATCATGCATATTTATTGATGTCCCTACATATATACATGAGAAAATACCTTATATGATATATTTGAAAAAGTATCTGAGAGGGAATATTTGAAAACCAGTTAGAGGTTTAAAAATTATCAATATTTTCATCTGTACGAGCACCATTAAAACAACTAAAAAATCTAAGAAAAAGTCATTACCACAACTAAGAAAAATTTTTAACATTTAATAAAATTTAACAAATAAATATGTGTGAACAAATCAATGAAATTTGTATATTTTTTTAAACATTTCTTCCCAAGCAAGGTGATAATGTCACTAAGATGCAAAAGATTACTGGGAATGAAAGAAAATAAGAATTTAATGAGAAGAAAGGAAAATAAAATAACAGGTTTCAGGAAAAGAGAAGATGGCAATTGATGTTGCATTTGAAACTTTGAATAAGAGAGGTAGAAGGGAAACAAAAAACTGGAAGAGAGTTCTACAGGTGAGAAATGTGAGAAAAGAAACTATTAAAATAGAACATCTAAGCTAATTCAATAGTAAAAATGATGAGACCTAGTTGTCAATCTAGTAGTATACTTAAATTCATCCAGTCAAGGTACCAAAGAGGAGAGCTCATTAGAACAAGTGCCATGAAAATATTAATAAGAAAGACAGAGGGAAGCCATGTTACAGTGGTATTAAAGTAACTAAATGTTGTGGCCTGTTTAGAGGCTAGAAAGAAAGACATGGAAGATGAAGGTCGGTTGAAAAAAGTATATTGAAGATATATACAAAACAATAGTGTTAGTAATAAGTAGATTAGCACTGCGTCTACTACTCTACTCCCCTTCACACTCTGCGCTTCCGTCCGACACTTGCAGTTTGTATTTATGAGAGAAGGAAAAGTTCATTATACTGTAAGAGGGTTTACCACAACACCCAACCTCTTAAAATCATAATTCCGCAGTAGTCTAAAGAAATAATTTTTTTTTTTCATGTACCTGTAAAAAGAAAGTTTATCAACTTTTTAGTGATTTTCCTCTGCCTGACTTGATTTACATTATCGAAAAAAAAAACAACAAGAGTTTACTTTTTACATCTGGCAAGGAATTTAAAGCTTGGCTGACTTGTTATGCCAAATTCAACGTAGAACAAGCTTGTGAACTTTTGTTTGTGGTCTTTTTTTTTCGGTACGGTTTTTTGCTGCCTTTGCTGCTGTTTTCTCCAGAAACTAAAACCTTTTGCACACAACGCTTACTCCCTTTCACTGGTCCAGGTTTTTTTTTAAGTCTAACACAATGTTTTTCTGATCAGAGTTTGCTGAAACTGATGCAACTTTCTTGCTCTGTTTAGGGATAGAGGCCTGTGTCCCTTGAGCCAGTTTCTTTGCTTTGGCTACTTTCTTCAGTTTCACTTTCTTAGCAGCTAATTTTTTAGCCTTTTTAGATGAACTGTTCTTTGTTTCTACCTTTGATAGATCTCCAGTTCTTATTACTGTTGCGAATTCCTTGTTAATTTGTTCCTACAAGGCAAAAGGCACATTTCGCTTCTTTTTGAACACTGGCTGGACATTGTCTTGTAGTTTAATTTTTTGGCAGTATGAATTTATCGGCAAATTCCAAAACTGGAATTGTATCATCCAATCAGTGCCAAATAGGTTGTTAGTATTTTTCAGTATGAACAATTTTAATTTAAGAGTCTTCCCATTGAACGTTATATTTGTAATCAATTCTCCCTTGAATTTAATTTTTTCTCCTGTTACTGATCTTGCAATCTTGCTAGATTTTATTATGGTTGGCTTACCCAATCTTTTCCATGTTTGCAAATTTATTATAGTGTTATGGTGTAAAACCATAGAAAGATAACACAGACTTGGATATGTCGGAGTTAACTCCTCCTTCAGTCTGTTAACCCTTTCACCAGGGGTCTCTCTTCGCTGCTATAAATAGCCGTGGACCCTTCACCTCTATCTCTTTTTTTCCGTCAGGCCTGCGCACCGACACCTTGAGGTAAATCTCTTTTTCCTTCAGGATTTCAGATATCAACCTCGAAATGTAGGCGCTAACAAAGGTATAGCGTGGAAACACGCTAAGCACAATACACACACATGCACACACATACAGAATATTCACACACACACGCACATACAGAATATTCACACACACTTTGTCCTTTGTACTGTTTCCATGTATTGTAACTTGTTATTAATATATATTTATATATACATATATTATCGGTCTTGTGTTTTGTTTGCTTTCTTTGCCTTCTTCTTTGGACTTAATCAAAGTCCAACCTTTTTATGTAGTTGGGCCCGGCAGGCAGGAGTATCTGAACCTTACATGCGTTTCTTCTACGTCTGACTTCTATCAACAACATAACAGCCACAGCCCCTCTACAGATATAAGGTTAAATAGTATATTCTTGGAAACGTAGTACAAAGGTAAGTACTTTCTCTCACTGGTGTCCTGACACACTCATTCACTCACTCGGTGTCTACTACTCGGTGACCCTCACTTGATGACTCCCTTTACTCACAGTTGGTAGCCATATTATATAGGTGTGGAAGAGTCCATTTATCTAGTTGAAATTCTACACTTTTCTTTAACATTTTTACGTGCGCGAATTTCCTGATATTAGCACTGTCTCGTTCATCTGACCTTGTATTTTTTATGCAGCTGTTGGTTTTATTTTTAGATTGCCAATGCAAACTTTTGTTTCTGACTCGGTTTCAAATGTAACATTTTTTATTCTGGAACATACAGTCTTTGTACCATTGTAAGGCCCCACATTCATGGCATGGGTTAGGGGGAAACTTATTTGTTTTTTTTCTTTGTTTCAGTTTTAGGAGACTTTGTTTGTTTCTGTTTGTAGCGTACTTTTTTGATGTGAGCAATGCCAGATTCTTCGATATTTTTAGAATCCTGCTTTAAACTGACGTACATCTGACATTCTTCAGCGATCTGCTGTAGAGTTATATTCGGTTCATTCTTCAATTTGTTTAGTATTCTTCACCTAATTTCTGCATCTTTTGCTGAAACTAGTCCTTGCATGAATATCAAGCATTTGAAGTTATTCGCACTTAGCTCTGCCAGTTTAAAATCATCACAGTGTTTGTTTACAATTGACGCAAAAGTGGTGTAGTTTTCCCATTCTTTCCTAGTTAGATTAAGACATTTCCATTTCTTATGAAAAAGAGATGTCTTTGGGCTGAAGAACTCTGTTAGTAATTCTACTGCTTCAGTGAATGTCAATTCGCTAGTCTTACGGGGCAGAATGTAGTTAACAAATTTTGTGTGCTCAGATGTGCCAAGTTTCCTCAGAAGAAGACATACTTTTTTCGAGTGACTCCAATTCGCACAATCTGACATATACAAGTCCTCATACCTCCTAAAGTATGACGCAAAGGTTATGTCTTCCTCAGGATTGTATGAAAAATTCTCTATTGCACTCCAAATAGGGTTTTGCGAAAAAGAAAATTCGTTTTCAACGGGATTACTACAGTTTGTCAATTTTAACACTTGCTTTTGAAATTCAAGCTGTCTCTCTTGATTTTCCTTTTGAAGTTCAAGCTGTCTCTCTCGATTTTCTTTCTGGGTTTGCAGTAATACATTTTCCATTTTTTTCTGTAGAGAGAGCAATTGTTTTTTTTGCCACTTCTCTTCCATTCTTTCTTGGAGTTGTAATTGCTGTGCATTCTGGCATTTTACAAGTTCTACTTTTGAAATCCTCCATGATAAGTGTGTCTTTTATGAAAAACTTGATTTTCCGTATTTTGAGAGAGTTCCTTTTAATCATGGTGGTCCATGCAAAATCCTCGTAAATCTTTGTCACCAAGTTGTTGTGGACACTGGCAACGGCAATTTTTTTTTTTTAAGTCCGCATGAAGTGCGAAATCCTTGTCACCAAGTTGTTGTGACCTGTTTAGGGGCCAGAAAGAAACAAATGGAAGATGAAGGTCGGTTGAAAAAAGTATATTGAAAATATATACAAAACAATTGTGTTAGTAATAAGTAGATTAGCACTGCGTCTACTACTCTACTCTACTTCACACTCTGCGCTTCTGTCCGACTCTTGCAGTTTGTATTTATGAGAGAAGGAAAAGTTCATTATACTGTAAGAGGGGTTACCACAACACTAAAGTTGTGGTGCCAAGTCAGAATTGATAGTATTACAGACTCTTCTTTGGATTTTGTCAAGAATCTTGCAATATTATAACAGGGGCACCAGACTCGATATAGCAGCAATATTCAATGCAAGAATGAATAGTGGATTTATAAATGTGCACAATGAATTCTAACAAGAAATATTGTCTGGCACAACAGAGTGAACCAAATTTCATATCAGCAGACATAGCAATCAATTCAATATAACCATTCCACTTCATATCAGTGGAAAACATGAGACCAAGAAGGCAAAATGAGTTGTTTATCAGGAAGTTAGGATTGACTATGCTGATGGAAGGCAAAAATGGTTCTCTACAATGATTAGAAGATAACAGTTTCATTTTGGAGGCATTAAAATTTGTAAGCCATTTCTTGCCTCTGTTAACAACTGATTTCGCTGTTTACTGCCCAAAAGAATTAAGAATATCATCACCCAAGTTGGCTACGCTTTTATGATCCACATGTGTATACTAGAACATTGATAATCCCTCCCTTTTATGCTTAAAAGAAAAACAAAGAGTGTATGAACATCCTTTTCGTTAAACTGTGTTACTGATAAAAATCCGATCGATGTCAATTTCCATCTCCTGTAAGTGTTGTATGTTTTTATATATCGTATTCTCTGCTTGCTCTATATTCCTATGATATTTGTTACAGTAGTATTTGTCTAATTGATTACTTATCTCCCCATCCCTTGTGTTATCAAGTTTCGTTTTTTTCTTGTCTTACTTTCGCATCTTGTACATTTATAAATAAACTGTTTGTATTATAAATTCTTGTATTGTCTCCTGTCGTTCTGTGTCTACACATTGTTTATTTCTTGTTGCGTTTGCCAGTGTCTGGACTTGGAGAATTCCCCTCCCACTGTTCTTTTCTTTGTTTTTGCATTGAATCTTGGAATCTCTTATTTATTTTTTTTTATTTTCTCGTTGCGTCCCGGCTATCGTAGTCCCAACGAAACCCTAGGCGTAACAATAGTCATCAGCATAAATATCTAGTTGGGAACTGATGACATTGGGAAAATTGTTGATGAAGCCATGAAACAACATAGATCTAAGTATAGAGCCTTGAAGGATCCCTGCATTAATGTGAAATGATCTAGAAGCATGGCCATTCAACATGACCTACATTACATGATTTGTTTAGAATAATTGGATTGTTAAATATTCAACCAGAGACACCATAGTCCTTGGGCTTGTGAAAAGGCCAGTATACCAAACCCTATCAAATGCCATGGTTAAAGCCTTGCTATTCTTATCAAAAGTCGGATTAATAAATTCAGTAATAACCATTAACACATTGGCAGTTGACCTAAAGAAATTAAAACTATATTGTTTATCTGAAAGAAGGTCATGTGAAGTGAGATGTTTGATCAATTTGGAGTTGATGAGAGCCTCTAGTATTCTGCCAAAAAGATTTAAAAGACTAACATAATGATAATTTGATGAATGAGAAGGTTCTCCAGACTTCTTAAAGACAGGAACTACAGAAAAAGATTTCTAACAAGACAGAAAACAAGAAAAGGCAAAAGCATTTGCTGTAAATTTTGAAGAGAACAGGAAGCAATTCAGGGGGCATATTTCTTTAGGACAATTGCATAGTACCATCATGTCCACAAATGAGAAAATACAAAATATACTCCAATATGAACTTTGAAAGAAATTTATATTTATTAAAACACTTAAAAAATAATAATGCAGAATACAAAATTTACAAAACAAGTTAGCACAAAATTTTCTTTTGTGCACCTAACACTTAAACAAGATAACAAAGTTCTAATTACAATTCTGTTGGGCTCATAAAAACAATTATAATTATTCTCAAGAAATTGTTCTCTTACTTTGATTCATTCAACTGTCAAAAGGAGTTGAGAATGTTGATGATTGATTCACTGGCATAGCTGGATTTCTTATTTCTTTAGACAATAGTTCAGTTTTAAAAACTGAGATGAGATAAATCTTGTATTTTCATAAAAAGTTCAAAATCAGAGTTAATACCTTTAATTTTGTGAAAAACTTTCAGAAACAACTGTAGAAAGATATTCATATATCTCATTAAATTTGTAGCAATTTCTCCATTCTTAATTTTTGTCCTTCTGTTATTTAATTTTTTTTTCAGCTTCTTTCTTTTTGTTCTCATCATAGTTGTTGGTGTAGATGTAATCATCAGCATTTGTGGCAGTAGTTTTTATTTTTTTGTTTAGATTCTTGAACCAGCCAATTTGTGAATGCTGAAAGCCTTCAACTTTCTTTTTCTTCATCTAATTTCTGCTTGCAGAACCAGCATATGACTGTTGGAACCCTTCTACTTTCTTCTTTTTAAATTTGCTTGGCACCTAGAAGTTGTCAACAACTTTTGCCTGTGAAAGTCAAATCCCTTTCTGGTCCTTGGACCAATCATATTTCTTAACCACAAATCGGTTCAAAAATTGAATAAGAAATTTTATACTATTTGGTTGTGACTTACTTTCCCCATGGATTAAAAAAATCATAAAATGTATCTCTTTAAACCATGCTTGTTTGTAAACTTTATGTAGGATTTGAGACTTCAGCCTCCTTTTTTACAAATTTTTGAAAACAAAATTTTATACATGTATTTTTTTTTTTTATAAACCATCATTTTTCATTTTGGTGGTACTTTTACAACAATTTGAGCCTCACATATACAGATTTTTACACATCAATTTTATTGAAGTCATTTTTTTATTGTCTGGTTTCATTTTAGCAGGGTTTTTTTATTTAAAAGATACATGTTAGTAACTTTTTTCTTTTAATAAATGTTTTTAAAACATTCCCCTTAAAAGAAAGTGTAATAAACAATCCTAGTCTATTGCATTATTTTCTTATTTATGTTTCAATTAATTTTATATGATTTTACATTTTTTTTATTAAATGGATTTTAAATATGACAATACTTCAACCTAATTTAAGAGAGGAAAGATTGAGGATTTACTTTTGTTCAACAAAGCTGCCAGTAATCTCTTGAACCAAACTTGTGAAAAGCTATATCATGTCTCATTCTATCAACAAATAGTAACTTTACCCTGTTGAGGACACTTATGAGTGGATACAAAGAAGCATCTGCTATGACTGGAATTGTCACATTGGTATAGCTGAAGAAAGTGATTTCTGTGGCCAATAGCAGTTGAATATGCAGGAGGGAATCAAGGAGAAGATTGCAGTTTCATTTGATATTTCTGTGCTGGTATGATGACCTAAATGCCAGCTTTCATCCAGGAGGAAACTTCAGTGGCACAATTTTCAATGGGAAGATTAAAAACTTTATTCCAAGGGGCATCATAAAGAAAATGATGAAATGAGTCCCAATCAGTGAATTGGTAGCAAAAAGATGATTTTGTCTAATAGACAAATGGAAAAAAATACAGGCACTACTGCATAATAAGAGTTGCCATAAAGACAGAGTTGCATAGCACAACATGATTCTGGAGAGGAGGTAAGGAACAGATCAAGTAAAGCACCATGTCCATTATAATTATTAAAAAAAACAAGGAGGGAAATTTACTATTTGAGTGAGAGATTGAGCAATTGAGTAATTAAAAGTCTGGTTGTTAGTGAAAGCAGGGGCTTTAGAGTGATGAAGCCATTTGACATGATAAGCATTGAAGTTACTGAACACAAAGATTTTGGTAGACAAATGTAGACTGTCAAATATTCTATCTAGCAAGCAACAGTCCTGAGAAGAAGGGGAACAATAAATGAAGAAGAGATAACTAATTAAATTTAATACTGAAAGTCTCCAGATTGTTCTATGTGCTGCTGACAGCACATATAAGAACAATCTGGAGACTCGAGAGACAATTCCCTTGCTACTGGAATATTTTCATGAATATAGACACTGCAGCCAGGCTAAATAAAATATAAATAAGGTGATTTCATATTGGAAACTAAAACAAAAGAAAGTCATGGTGATAAAAATAAAGCATGTATATCGATAGAAAATGTCCAGCCTACATAAGTGAGTACTTAAAATCATCTGCCAGTGATCTAAAACAACATGTTACAATTCTTTTTGAAAAAAAAAAACTGATTCATGAAACGTAATCTATGAAGAAACAATATCCTCATGCAACAGACAATAAACTAAAATATCATATAAACAATTCAATAACCAATGCATAAACAAGTTAAAATAGAAACTATTAAATTTAATTTAATAAAGCAAATGAAAATTCATCAGACAAACTGAACATATTAAGTTGATTGACAACAAAATTTTAAATTTCAAACATCAAACTAGTTTTCACAAATTCCCTTTTACATACGTTAAAAACATTCATACAAGAAGCTGATTAATTGCAATCATCTATTTTGTGTTTTCATTTACAAAAACTGAATGCTCATAGAGTTGATCTATCTATATACTTTTTTGACACATCAGCATAAAAATGGTTGAAAACCTTTTAAGTGTTTCACTTTTTTCATGTTCAGTCTACTGAATTATTTTGTTTCTGCATTAATAATTATAGTATATTATTGCTAATTCAAATTAAAATTCTAACTTAAGAGTATGATATATTAAAGATAATGTTTCAAATTATTAAAGAATAAAATTTACTTGAAAAATTAATCCTTTTTAAATCAACAAAGAACAGGAAACCTAGAATAATAAAACAAAAATGATTTACTAATGAATATGATGTGTCATGCAGCTATCATTTAAAAAATATCTTTTGAAACTAATAATGAAGAAAAATTGCATTGAATAAGAGAAAATATGACCATTTTGGACAGATTTAGAACAAAACAAAATACTAGATAAACTGACTTACCCATTAACCATTTTTATATGGTCAGTTTTTAGTCTGTCTAGCAGTTTCTCTTTCAAAGCCTCAGCTCTTTTGGTCAAGGAGTGACAAAGTTGATCACAGTGAACCTCAAACAGGCCCAAGCGAAGAACCTTTTCCAAAGTAAAAAAATTCCATTGGCAAAGATTATTGCTTAAACAAAAATTAAAATCTAGATTATTCTATAATGAAAACAGTTACTATTATTAATTTTTATCTAGTATTTCTTTCATTTTTTTATTGCAGCTTCTCAAGTTTTCATTCTACACAGCAGAAATTAGAGATAAAGAATAAACTAAATAGATACATAGACTCATTCTTTTCCATTTTTATTTTCAGTACATGCTATGCTAAAAAAGTAATTGAAATTAAGATGAAAGAGATATTAGTAAAAAAATTAATAATACAAGGAGGTGTCAGTTGAGTGTTTATCATTTCTAAAAGTTCAAAATCATCTACAATTTTGGGCATAAAGTATTTTGAAAAGACAAAAGCCAGGGGAATCATAGAGAAAGTGAAACTGAAATTAGTTGATGTATTAAGTGAATTGAAAACATTAAGTAATAAACAGTATATAAAGATTGTCCTTCACTACAAAAGGAAAGGAAGTTGTTAATGTATAGCAAGAGAAATCATGTTTTTATCTTTCATGGCCCACCACTTTTGCTGTAATAACAGGAACAGTTAGGCATTTAATACATCTACACAAATTTTTCCTGCTGGAAGTCTGAATTTTACTCATAAAAAACTTTTGTTATCGTATTGTTTTTATACACAGTACACAATTTAGAAAAAAGGGAAAATGTTGCAAATACTTTTTTTACAACATTTTTTATAATTGAGTATGATTCTGTAGTATCAAGTTACTATTATTGACATCCAAAAATTATTAGCAATCAAGTCAGGATAATCCTTACACAAAGAGATGTGACCTTTCAATGTTTTGTAAATGCAATCCAATCAGTCTAGAATTCACAAATCTAATGGAAAAATTGAACAAAATACATAAGTCAATGAAAGCTTACATAGATCAACGATTTTTCCTGACCAGCCATTGTCCCTTAAGACACTGTTATGAACAGAATTTTATCACTTTTTATTATTAATTCATATAAACCTGAAAAATCACTCTTACAGTATTTTTTCAGTTTGCTTTGCTATACAACTGTAACAGAAATAAGACTCTCATAATCTCACCAAATATTGCCAACCAAAAAATGATAATGCCATGATAAATGTTCAGTATTGGATATAAGATTTTTGTTCTTATTTTGTAACTAACAGTAACTTCTTCAGTATTTATTGCAATATTAAAGTATCACTATATTTCAAATAAGAAAATGTTAATCATATCTCATCAATCAAGTTTTGGGTTCTTATCATAAAATATAGTCATGAATTTCATTGGTATAGTTTCTCTACCCTATTGATGATATAATGACTAACTATAACAAGATAACGTAAATTTTTAGAATTAATTCATGATATAAAAATTATGTGGTTGCTTTTTCATAACACTGATATAGCTTTCTCTAAAATAAAAATGATATCACCTAGATCACATTTAGACTGCCGACACATACCACACTTGGTCCCGTTATAATATGGATATTTTTAATATATACATTTCTATTTGTCATGCTATACCTTCTAACAACTCAGAAAAAGTAAAAATCAATTTTCATAATGTTCCTTTTGGTTCCAATAAAAGCAGTTTATCAAAATTGTTTATATCATACATTTATCATAAATCAATATAGCTGACATAAATAAGTAGAGTTGAATGTATCTAAACATTTAATACTTACTTTTATAATTGAATAAGAAATTTCATCAGTTAACTTTTGGAACTTTTTCACTTCTTTGCAATATTCCTCAAAACTATGTTCTTCAGCTAAGAAAACTTCAACATCTTTTTCAGCCTGAAACAAATAATATCTAGTAATTATTTTTTACAAACATTTTCCCTGCCATGTTGTTGATTACAGATGGAGATAAATAATTTAAAAGTGAAATAATAGCATAATTAAAACAATTAATAAATTTTCCTGCTTAATACTTGACTTTAGTTACTTCAGTGAGACCTATTAATAGTAGTAGTAGTAGTAACAAGTGCACAGATTGATGATGATTATGATGGCAACTGCCACAATGATCGATCATCATTATCATTAAAATATTAGATAGAAAAAATTTTCAGTCTCATATTTTTACATAATCACAGAATGTACATTTTCACTAACTTAACCAAGAGCTAGAGTTTGAATATTTTCAGTTTCATAAATGTTCAGCAAGCATTGATCAATGTTGATATGTACAATTTATTCTGCATGGAGAAATCCAATATGTTTTGGGTTTATATACATTTTCTTGTAAGATGCCATTTTGCCAGACTGTTATTTATTATAAGGCAAAATAATTATGGGTTATTGGTGGAAAATTTCAATCTCTACTTCTGTAGCACCAACATTGAAATAGGAGTGACCCTAATATACAATTCTTGTTCAAAAGGAGAGATTGGAAAGCACCATGTTTATGCAGGCTATATTGTCAAAACTTTATTTTTCAAGTGTTGTGCATCTTTGATGGTGGATTGGTTTTACACCATTTCATGTCAGTTATCAAAAAAAAAACAAAAAACAACACCCTCCAAAAATTAAAGTCATTTTTTGACTTTATTGTGAGTGAATGCTGAATTTCTTTTGATTTGGTCCACTTTCCAATATATGAGAAAATGACTAAATATCAGAAGTTGGGCTTCTTGGTCAGGCTGGGAACTTTTTGGTAACCCCTTGTATAAATTGCTTTGACACTGGAAGCATCAAAAATTGGACAGACATATCAACAAATATACAATTAATATATTTAAAGTAAATAAAAACAAATATTTTGGTTGTGAGAATGCATTTATATTCATATAAAAATACATGCCATTCATCATATAAATATAAATTCTGATGATGTTCTGCCTGGAAATTTCAGAAATTGAACACAGCACCAAATTTATTATACCTGATATTTTAAATCGAATTCAGGTATAGAATTTGTGTGCAATGCTTCCATAAACATTTTTCTCATTTTGCTCAATACATGTAACTGAAATTTACTTTTTTATTTTTTTCTATGGGAAGCTAATCTTCTCTGAGTTTGCCTTGGTTTTTATTTCCACAGAAAAACACAGAAATACCATGACTTTTTCATTTGATTTTAAGTTGACTAATTTTTAATAACTTTCTTCTCTTTCATTTATTTCATGTGCAAGAAAAGTATTTATATTTGTTTCTTTAAATTTGTACATTAAAAAATCTGTCAACATAAAAGGAAAATCTTAATCGATAGAAAATATGAGGAATGTTACTGTTTTGTTCAACTAAAGATTCATGGAACAAAATCTTGCCCATATTGAGACAAATATTTCTTCAGCAAAACTGAAGTGACATTAAAAATAGTAATAAATCAAGACCTTAACAATGAATAAATTGAAAAGCATTTTGGGTATATTATTCAGCACTAAAACATTTTCTTTTCATAGTGATAAATTTAATTAAATAATAATTTCATTGTAAACAATCCTGTTTTAATTCCTATTTTATGATCTAAAGTAAATAAATACATTTTTTCTTTTAAGAAATCCTTGTTGTCCTTACTTGATTGGTTATAAGGAACTGGTATTTGTCAAATGTGTGACAAAAATCCTTTGGCAGTTGTCCCTGTTGATGGATATAGGTCCTTAATTTCTTTCGGTGAACTTCTAAAATTTCATCCAGAATTATGGGTTTCAAACAAATTTTCACTTTACTGTGACACTGCAAAATTACAAAATTAATTGAAAAATAGAACATTTTATAAAATGACTAAGATGGAAAGTATTCCACTTCCTTCATAAAAATAAAAGAATTTCAAATTCAAACTATGAAATGCCCATCAGGGCAAAATTAACTTACAGCATTTGAAAATGAATTCATGAATATAATAAAGAATTTAGAATACTAAACAATTTCTTTCAAAAGAAACTCAAAAAAGATCTAAAAATAATTCTAAAAAAACACTTAGAAAAAATATATTCCTTCATTAAACTAAATGAGCATAAAGATAATTTTACAACTAAATGTAAATGCAAACTAATAAATCCCACAAAATACAATTTAGGAATAAGTAAGTATATATAAAGATATTAGAACAAAAATATTTAAAGCTAAGAAGTATATAAATAAACCAGTGGAAAAAATACAATTAATTGATTTAACAATATTAGAAATAAAGTTTTCTTAAGAAAAAAAATATAACATTTTCTTTTTATTTCTATTATTATTAAACCAATTAATTATTACTCTTGTTAGTACATTATACATAAACCAGTGGAAAAATATAAAAACACCAATTAACTGGTTTCAGAATATTAGAAATAAAAAACCCTGTACATTTATACAATTTGTTTTAAAATCTTTATATCCCTCCACCAATACGAACACATTAAATAAAAAAATTCACTTAGACAAATAGCATAATAAATATTTATGAAGATGAAATAAAGATAATAAAACATTGTAGGAAATCAATTTTATTCCATGTGGATAAATAAATTACCAAAATAAAATCATAGGTAGTTATGATAGTGATTTTGTGAGTTGGTCGGAATTTACGTAATTGTAAACTAGCTACAATAATTGATACAAAATACATAAAATTATCTAGAGATGATTGACTACAAAAATTGTACAAAACCAGAAAATAAATAACACCAGAAAATAATAACATTTTTAGAAACTTAGAATTTACAATTGATATAAAAAACCACCAAAAATAAACTTATTAAAATTAATTAAATGATAGCATATATAAACTATACAGAAAACAAAAAATCACAATCTAAATTAATAAATATTCCTCTCTCCAAACTGTTTTCATACAAATACTTTTATTTTTAAGCATGAAACTTTCAACAAATTCCAGCAACATCAGAATATTTAACAAAAGTAAAAAAAAACAATATGAATTAGCTGTCAGAAACAGTGAGTAGACTTACAAATTAGAGAAGAAAAAGAAGACAATACAAACAATATCAGTAGAAAGTGAAATATAAATTGATTTAACCCACCTTACAACAATGAAATAAAAATAATAGGCAAAAACTCTTCTAAAAATGAATTAATAAGCATTTCCTTAAAAATAGTAAGTTATCCAAAATTACTAATAGAAATAATATTAACATGAAAAATATAATAAACAAACATAACAAAAAAATCATTAACACTAACAATATAAAAAATAATAATAGAAATATTAGTAATAACAATGATAAAAATACAATTTTGTGTAATTCTAAAAATAAAAAAGACTGTCCCCATAAAAAAAATGCTTAACCAGTGATATAATATATAAAGCTACTGTAAAATATAATACTAATGTAAGTCCAAGAATAGAACCCTGTGGACTCCCACATTAGAATGAAAAGATCTGGAAGTGAGCCCATTCAACATGACCTTCACTTGTTAGGAATGATTGAATGAAACCAAATATTTGCCCCATGACACCATAGTCCTTAAACTTGTATAGAAAGCCAGCATGCCAAACCTTTGAGATATCCGAGGCCACAGCCTAAGTTTCACCATTCTTATCTGGAGCCTAATAGACAAATTCAGTGATAGCTGTTAATACATAAGTGGTGAAACAGAAGACATATTGTTTGTCCAAAAGGAGGTTGTGATGCTTAACCAATTTGGCATTAATTAGAGTCTTGAGTATTTTGCCAAAAAGAAGTAAGAGTGCTAATTTGAGGGGACAGAGGGTTCCCAAGAGTTCTTAAAAACAGAAACTACAAAGGAGGACTTCCAATCTTGCAGAGCCACCAATAATCTCTAGAACAAAACTTCTGAGAGGCTATACAGTGTCTCATTCTTTCAGGAAACAGTGATTTTGCATCTTTGAGGAGACGCTGTATATATGTATATCTAGAGTTAAACCAAAAATTATTAAGATATACATTTTTATTTTTATAAATGAAAAAGAGTGAAACAAAAAATGCATGAATATAAAAGAAAATGAAAATAAATTTATCTACTTACCATATCTTCAAACAAACCAAATTCCACTTTGGGTATCATCAAAGAATATCTGATTATGGTGTCATAAACATTCAAGAAGAGAACTTCAAAGTCCTGGATAGTTGGCTCAAAAGTAATTGAATCTTGGTCTAGGATTAATCGCAGAATCATTCCTGAATGTTCATATGGTTTGATAGAATCCTAATTAAGAATGAGACAAAAATAATGATGATGTTGATAAAAGAATAAAGCTGAACAATGTATAAACATTTTTGTTTGTAACACATAAATTGCAATTGGCTATTGTTGAGCCAAAATTAGTTACTTTTTAAAGTAGGCTTTTTAATACACCTAGCAAGGAAGAAACTCATTTTCCAAGGCCAATGATTTGACCACTAAACAATTGGGTAGATGATTTATATAATCATAAACATAACAGATGTTTAAATCTCTAAACCTGAAGTCATATTGATTTGTATTTTGGCATAAGTTCACTATATTGGTTTAAATGTCAATGTTATAATTAACAACATCCTATGACTGGATGATATCGATATTTTGTTTATTCTATCATCAAGTCTAACAAAATGTCTCACTTTAGACATAATACGAAAAAATAGAAAAACATTATCATTTATGACTGTATTTCAAAAAGCTGAAAAACTGATTTAGTTTGCACTTTCCATTTACTGGTCTAAATGATTTACAAGTGAATATTTAATCACTTATCACTGCAAATCATTTTATCCCATTAGATGGACAAACTTCTGCAGTCTGGAATCTTTCCTCACTGCAAACGACCCGGATATACTGGCTCTCTGTGAAACAAACCTTGTCTCGTCTATCCTCTCTTCTGATCTCTCGATCCCTGGCTATCTTTCTCTCCTCAGAAAAGACTCTCTAACCCACATGCACGGTCTTGGTGTCTACATCAAGGAACATCTCCCTCTGGCCAGAGAGTCCTCTCTCGAATCGCCTGACCAGTCATACATGTGTCTCCGACTCTCTCTCCTCAATGCGGTAAGCTATCTCTTCTTCCTTTACTGGTCTCCATCCTCTCAAGACTGTGAGATACTTGATAGCATTTCTGACAGCATAGACAAGGCTCTCTCCCTCCACCTGTTTGCTCACATTTTTGTGTTTGGTGACTTTAACGCCCATCACACCTTGTGGCTTAAGAATGCTACTACTGACCATGCAGGCATTCAAACGCTCAATTTTTCAATCTTCCATTCCCTCACACAGATAGTTAACTTCCCCACTCGTTTTGCCTTCAACCGGGAAGGTAAAGCCTCTCTACTCGACCTGTGCTTTACCTCCATCCCCGAATCCTGCAGCACCTCGCAACTCTGCCCTTTTGGTAACTCTGATCATGCAGTAGTATCGGTTAACATCTCCTTTAACTCCACCCCCTATAAAGAACCTCCTACCACTAGAACTTCGTTCTACTATCAACGAGCTGACTGGGACGCGTTCCGTGATTTCCTCCGCGATGTCCCCTGGGATGGAGTCTTTAAGCTCCCCATCCAAGAATGTGCTTCTGAGGTCTCTTCTTGGGTTAAAGCTGGAATCGACGCTTTCAGCCTATCAAGGAAATATAGGGTCAAGTCGCGCTCCTCCCCCTGGTTCTCCGCTGCTTGCTCAGCCGCCATCGCCCATAGGAACCACTACTTCCACCTATACTGTAGCGACATGTCTGACTGCAATAGACGTCTCTTTGCCTCCGCCCGTAACGAATGTAAGCATGTCCTCAATGATGCTAAGTCACTATTTGCGGCTCGAATGAAGGAACGTATTGCATCTCGCAAATTTGGCTCCAAAGATTATTGGCGTCTCTGCAAGAGCGTATTGAACAATTGCAAACCCTCTATACCTCCTTTATTCAACCAGTTCGAAGTCCTGACCTCCTCTACCAACAAGGCTGAATGCTTTGCTCAGAAATTTTCATTTAACTTGACGTTCGACTCTTCTGGTATACCCATACCCGACTTCCCTCTTAGAACTGAGGCCATATTGAGTGGGTTAAACATAACCCCGTCTTTGGTATTGGGCTTTATCTCCAATTTAGACCCCCACAAGGCTAGTGGTGGAGATGGGATACCAGCCATTGTCTTGATGAAATGTGCGCCTGAACTGGTGCCCGCCCTTTCTAAACTATACAACTACTGCCTCAAGGAATCTTGTTTTCCTGACTGCTAGAAGTCCTCTTCGATTGTTCCTGTCTTCAAGAACTCCGGCGACCCCTCTGACCCTTCCAACTACCGTCCTATCAGTCTCCTTCCCCTCTTTGGCAAAGTCTTCGAAGCCTTAATCAATACCGGGGTGGTTAACCACCTCACATCCCATAATCTGCTCTCAGACAAGCAATATGGTTTCCGCTTTGCCTGATCTACAGCCGATGTGCTTACAGCCATCACTGAAACAGTCTACTGAGCTCTCCAAAATAACGGGGAAGCCGAGCCATGGCACTAGACATCTCCAAAGCATTTGATAGGGTTTGGCATGCCGGCCTTCTTCGCAAGCTCCAGGGTTATGGCATTACGGGTCCATTATATAACCTAATACAATCATTCCTGTCAAACCGTGAATTGAAGGTCGTTCTCAACGGATTCTCTTCCAGTTCCTATCCCACGAACACAGGTGTTTCTCAAGGCTCCATCCTAGGCCCCACTCTATTCCTTATCTACATAAATGACCTTCCTGATGCCATAACTTCCCAAGTTGGCATCTACGCGGATGACACCACAATTTATTCCTGCCTCAAAAACAAATCTAGTCTCGCTGACAAAACTCACCTGGCTGTGTGTCTCGAAAAGGACCTCCAATCGATTGTGAACTGGGGCATGAATTGGCTGGTCAACTTCAATGCTTCAAAACAAAAAACTGCTCTCTATTAATCACCACAGAGATCCTTCCCTTCCCTCCATTAGAATGTCTGACGCTCAACTTCTCGAGAGCAACTCTCTGCGGCTGCTCGGTCTCACGTTGACTGCTGACCTGAGATGGAATAAATACATTGAGTCAATTGCCTCGTCCACTGCAAGGAAAGTTGGCTCCCTGAGCCGCGCCAGGAAATTTTTCTCCCGGAGTCGATCCTCCAGATCTACAAATCAACAATTCGCCCTTGCATGGAGTATTGCTGCCATATATGGTCTGGAGCCCCTTCTGTTTGCCTCGGGGTTCTTGATAGGCTCCAGAGGCGGATATGCAATATAATTGGCCCTGCCCTGGCATCTCGTCTACAGTCACTTTCTCACAGACGCGCCGTCGCCTCTCTCTCTGTTTTACAAATACTTTCATGGAAATTGCTCCGAGGAGCTGCATTCGCTGGTTCCCAGACTTCATGAGTTCAAGCGCCCTACGAGGCTGGCATCCCGCTCTCACCCCTTCACTGTCGAAACTCCTAAATGTAGCCGTCTCTTCTACTCCAATAGCTTCATGTCTCGCACCTCTCGCCTGTGGAACTCCCTTCCCTTTCCTGTTTCCCTGAGAGCTATAATCTCCAGCTATTCAAATGTAATGTCAATCGACATCTCCAGTTGCCTTGATCTATCCACTACCCTTCTCCTCATCCTTTCTTCTATCACTCCTATCTGATCTTGCTCCAAATTTTCTGTAACCCCTTGCGTCCTAGTGGCTTCCCGCCTTGCTTGGGGTGAAATGCTTAAAAAAAAAAAAAAAAAAAAATAAATAAAGTAAATAATATAAATTCTCAGTCTTTTTTTCAAATGTCTCTAAAAAAAAAATTTGACTTTCTCTCTCTCTCTCACATACAAATGACTAACACACAATTTTATGAATTTAAATTATGCGTTACTAGATTGGTGACTAAGGTCTTTTATTTTACTATTAAAATTGCTAGATGTAATTTGTAATATTCTATTCTAATTTCTCTTCTCTTATTTTTTGTTAAATGAACTCTCTTCCATGTTATTGCTTTCCTTTTGAACTACAATAAAAAAATGTAAATAAAATGTCAATTATCATCTTTTGTCTCCTTGAATCCTGTTCTTTTTATTGTCCTTTCTTCTCAATAAAATTTTCTCTTTCCTTCACTTTTGATAAACTCTTAGTGGCTTTATTGTCTTGTTTCAGATGAAATGATTAAAAACAAGAAACACACACACACACCAGATACAGTTTAGCATTTGGATAGTTATTTTTAAGTGCTTCTGACTAAAAATAGTAAATTTATGCTGTAGACCTTAGCCTATAAGCAAGTATTATGCACTTAACAAGGGTCAGTATATATATCTTTTATGGTGCTTTCAGAAAAGTTACTGATTGCCAACCAAGAACAGATTGAAAAAAAATTGCTGTTTTTCATTTAATTTTTTGATCTTATAATGGGTTGGAAGTTGAAAACTTTTCAAAATATGATATATTTTTAAAAAAAATATATTTTTATATTACTAACAATGGAAATTATATTATTAATTAAAATTTAAAAAAAATGATGATGTAAACATTGGCATCCTCATCAATTTTAGTCTTAGTAATATTTTATTACTTTGCTGTTACTTTACAGATTAGAATTAGTGTTTATTTTTAGCTTTCATTGTAGATGCAATCAATTTTTGCCATTTTGTTGTTTTAATTTTATATTTAATTTATGCTTAATTTCATCATAAAATAGTCCCTTTCAGGTAATATGCTGTGAAAATAGAATGAAAATTTATTCATTTTTTAGAATTCTTTATTTAATTGTTTTTGTTCTTATTTGCAAATCAAATATCATTAATAAATTAATTTTAATAAATTTTGATTTGATACAAAATTGTTTTTCTGTCTATCTTTTTTTTTTTTGTTTTTTTTTCAAATTATACTTTTATAATAATTTATTTACTATTTTTTTTTAAAACTTTTATTTATGAAATAATTTTGATGAATTGAATATTTAAATAAATTTAATTTTAGATCTTTGAATATTTTTCATTTAAAAGCTTTAATTAAAAAAATATACATTATATTTTTATTTATTAAAAAAATATATCATAAAATCAAAAAACAAAAGATCAAATTCTTCCAGTTTTCTATTTTATATTTCTTAAAATTTTTTTTTAAGTCAATAAATCTTTGTTAAATATCCCATTCTTTGACATTTTTATTCATTCAACTACATATTTTAACATCTAATTAAATATCCCAAAATAATTCATAAATACAAAAGTAGAATCATTTTAATAAAATGGTGGAACAATGAGATCAGTGAAATCATTTATGGATTCTTTGGTTATATCTTGCAAATGACTTGTCATTAGAGCATTCACACAATTCAGCAGACTTGAACCAGGTTTGTTTTGTGATTGATCAACTTGTCAAGTTTATTAATATATTTTTTTATTTTATATATTAAAAGATTCTTTTGTTTAAAATTAAAAAAAAATTAGAGATGACATAAAAATTTCAAATATTTTAACCTTCAACATCAAAATTGGCATAACAGCAATAAATTATATTGTTATTGATAATTACTATAAAATGAAAATAATTTTTTTTTTTCTACTTTTTATTTATATAAGATTCCTAAAAAAATAAAAATTTAAATCATTTTATATTTTGCATCCCCATACAGTGGGGTAAAAACCACAAATGAAATAAACTTCCTTTTGCCGTGAATGGTGATCCTTTAATGGAATGTTGGTGTTTGAGTATAGATATAACATGCTATATATATATATATACATGTGATTTTTAAACACTAATTTGTAAATATATTTTGAAAAGATTTTAATGGATTATAAATATCCAATCCAATCAATCTGCTTTCACATTTCATTTTAATTATAGACACAAATGATATTGAATATCTAATTTAAATATTTTACACCATAAATAATGTTTCCCAACATCCTGGATTTGAATGCAACAATATTACTGAAGGGGAACAAATATATGCCCTTTAATTATACTGATACATAGAGATGAAATTAATTTTAACACAGGCTTATTTTTTAAAAATATATGCATTTAAAATATCACATTTATATTAAAGAATACAATAAAAAGTAAAAATTATCAATCAACTATAAAATTAAAAAAATAAAAAAAAACTTTTAAAGAAATATATCCCAAATACCAAAAAGATATAAATTAGAATCACTAATATGAAGCTTCACAACAAACTAATCAACAATAAAAATTGCATAAAACTTAATTTATAATAAACATCAACACCTGCTCAATGTTTTCTCTTTCCCAAAATACAGTTTAGTTTATAAATTCTTTAAAAGTGTTAAATTTTTTTCATTCAACTGCCAACGACCAAAACTTAACAAATACGTAGACCATTATAATAATAGCCACAAATTAAAGGAAGTAAAATCCTACATCATGACAAAATTTAGACCTACTAAAAAAATTAATCAAATACAAACAAATGCCAGAAAATATATTTATTCTTGTGACTATGAATGTAAATTCAATCACTATATTTCAAATTTAAAAACATTGAAGGGCCCTTTTTTGAATTTTAATACTAAAAAGAAAAAAAAATATACCCCACCCAAAATAAGTTATCATAAAAAAATCATGGATGAATATTCTTATTTTTTACTTTCAACTTTTTTGGATTTTTTTATATTCAGAGATTTGCATTTGAATACCATTCCAAGTTTTTTTTTATGATAATATTCTTCAAATTTGAGAATATATCTATTTCCTCATTGGTAAATCAAAATATTTTATGCAAGATATATTCTTTTATACATGGGCATTGACAAAAACTTAAATCAATCCTTCATGAAATATTAACACAGTACACAACTTAATTAAGTTTGACTATGAAAATTCCACAATTTCGGTAACATTTTTTTAATTTTTTTTTTTTCATTTCTATTAGATGAAAATATAAAACTATTAACGACACTATATATAATAAAATCAAAAACACCCATTGTATCTACACTTTTTTTTTTATACCCTAAACACCTCAATGAGAACCTTCCCTATTCAATTTTATTATTCCAAAAATGAAGAGCTAAATAAACACACTCAAAATTCAAGCATCAATTCACAAACATAAAAAAAAAAAAATAAAAAACCTAATCAGGGAACAGATAAAGCAATTTCCACACCTAGAAAAAAAAAATGTACAAGATTAAAAATAAATCCAGATGCATTCTTCTAAAAAAAAAAATCCCACTTATCTCCACTATCCCAAATAATCAAAAAGTCGCTTTGAAATTTACATCTCAAACCAGACCTTTAAATTTTTTTAGGAACCCAGCCTTCTATTATATCGTTTGAGGCCCAAGAACCTAAAGGAAATTATAGATAGTTACCACATTTCAGGGGACAAGGTAATCTGTAATAAAAAAAAACCAAAAAAAACAGGATTTTTTTAACCATGTAACAACAAATAGATTTTTTTGCTGTAACTACATTAAACACACGAATTCATTCACTAACTCAGTCACTAAATCTACTTTTCAAAATCTACCATGACTTAACTGTAGAAGTCATAACATAATTTACCTTCTAGAATGCACACTATATTTTTGGAAATGTAGGAAAATCTGAATGGTTCTTTTCACTACAGAATTATAATTATAAAAGTTGAATTAAATCATATTTCATCAAAATTTTTTACCTGTAGAACAACATTTCCACCTACAAAAACATGATTTTAAAACCTATGCCAAATTCACTATAATTGAGAAAATAGAAAAGTTCAGAACAGATAACATTAGAAAGATTTTAGAAGGACATGAAAATAAGTGGATTTGGCACCTAAAAATGTTCCACCCAGATGGGCTTAATCACAAATTTAACAACATAGATAGAATTAATATATAACCCCACAAATCAGGACCTACCCACATTTCTCACCCACACAAGATAGACATGCTTGCAGAGGTGTTGAGGTATCACACTTATACACACACCCACACGAACATACACACTTACACACATCATACTCACTCATTCCCTAATGAGCCAAATGATAACACACACCCATACTAATATACACACTTACACACATCATACTCACTCACTCCCTAAGAACCAAATAACACACACACACAACAATTGATAAGACCCCCTTTCCAGGAACCAATAAAACTGTCAAAATGACCAGAGAATTCAGGGCAGCATGAATCCATCCAGCTCTTATCTTAAATAACAACTTAAGAAGACTGTTTGACCAACACAAGGACTGACCAAAATTCATGTTAAAAAAATAAAAAAACAAATGAAAACTACAGACAAAAGTTCATTTTCTCCATCAAGTCATTCATTTCTGTAGTTCTACTAACAAGCAGAAATTTTTCTCTCCTGATGATGGCCATATTGGTCGAAACTAGTCAAATAATTTAAACTGAAATAATAAAAACGAAAGAATATTAATATACAAACCAGTGTGTCTGAAGATTTTCATTTTTTAATTTTTTTATTTTCAAAAATATATATATATATATATATATATATATATATATATATATATATATATAATTATTTATTTAAAAATAAACTCTGTTCCATTTATTTTAACTGAATTTAATTTAAATAATAATATTGAAGTTTTCGGCTCTTGTTTTGAAAACATGAGACTTCTTATGTAGCGTTTTGGAATCATATTTTAAATAAATAATTATATTTATGCTCTACTTTTGTATCAAGCACTATTTTTTAAAAATAATAACTAAAATACTAAGGGACTTTGGATTATTTACCTAACCAGTTCCTTCCTATTTTCTATATATTTTCACATATATATATATATATATATATATATATATATATATATATATATATATATATATATATATATAAAAACATATATTGAATGTACATACAAAAAAATAATCCATGTAATTTTTTATAAGAAATGTATGATCTATACAAATTCTTATTTAAAGTCATCAAAATACATAGTTTATACAATTTTTATATAAAAATTTTATTCACCAAATATTATTCTCTATATTTATTTTATTCTTTTAACACAGAAACTATTTCAGCAAAAAAAATTAAAAAACTCAACTCAGACAATTACTTATATGAAATTATACAAATTCCTAGATTGAAAATATTGAAATATACAATTTACACAATAATTTAAGTACCAAAACTAAACATTTTTATCTAGTCATTTTACTCTTTTAACCTTTAAGACAAAAACAATTTTGGCATTTAATGACCTCAAGAGTTGATGTGTCATAAAATCAATCAATTAATAAAGCAATTAATCAACACTCCTTTCCTCTTCTTATTCTATCAAACATTTTGAATAACTTAATCCAACAACTTTGCATACAAAGTCTGGCCCATAGAATCAGATTTAAATATATATATATTCAAAGCTAAGCTCTCTTTCCACCTCTTCTTTTAACTCACATGTGCTGATTTCAACAAACATTAGCAGTCTGCAGGCTACTTCCATTTTTCTGAACTGAAGGCATTACTTGCTTTTCTTTCTTATAAAATACAGTATAATATTTTACCAAAGTCTTCAATATTGACTTTACTAATATTGAAAAATAAAAAACATATTTTCACACTTGAGATATTTGTTTGATTAGTCATAAAATATTCAAGAATTAAAAAAGAGTTTAAACAAATATTTAAAAATAGGCAAATATTTTTAGGTATTTTTATACAGAAATTGTATTTAAATATATAATATTTTAACATGAAGGCTATTTTCCATTACATTTAAAAAAATTTAACAAAAAATGAACATTTTATATTTGGATATTCTTCACACAGAGAAAATTCAAATAAAAATCTTACTGGTTCATGAGAGTTTTCTTGGCACTTTCAATATGCTTCATACAAAGATTCTGAAAACATCCAACTTCCATTGAATCTTTACGGTTATGAAATTCTTTGATATCTATAAATCGAAGACCTCTGAAAATAAGATATATAGATACATACACTCATATATATATATATATATATAAAAACTTCAAATTCTATATATATTTTTTTATATATGATCATACAATTTAATCTATGAAAATGCTAAATAACCAACATTTTTAAGATATAGATATTAGATTGTATTTTAAATCATGATTGTTGCATTTGTTACTTTGTCTTAATGCCATTGGGAAAATGACACACCTGAAATTTATTGGAATAAAATTGATGCCAAGATTTAGATAAAATCTATTAGGTAACAAAATGACAGAATAAAGGTTTGGAGAAGTAATGAGCAATTGTAAGTTGCAACCATGAAACTATAGGTGGTTGCAATGTCAGGTGGTTGCAAAAAGCATCAAAATAATGTTCCTTTATTTCTTTCTGATGTAATGCAATATTTTCTCATTCTGTGCCATTTTCTAAAGAGTTTTGCATAATTTACACAAATAATATAATTTTTAACTGAAAGCAGCCGGAGGTCAAAGTAATCAACCCATTTAGCTTGTCAGATTAAGTTTAGAGATTAAAAACAATCAGGAATAGAAAAATGTTTACTTTAATGATGGCTATCAACTAATCAAGACAGGATGCGTGGTTTTTAGCAAAAAGAACAGCCCAGTATGCAAATTACAAATTGGAGATACCAAAATCAAGCAAGTACAACAATTTAGATATCTAGGAAGTGTTTTAACAGAGGATGGAAAGTGCAACATTAGAATTGGGATAACAAAAGATGCCTTCCACAAGCTAAGCAAAGTATTAAGAAACAGGAAAATTTTGTTAGAAACAAAGAAAAGTGTACTGAACTGTTATGTAATATCAGTCCTCCTATATGGCAGTGAATGCTGGACAATCTCCTCTCAAAGAAGAGATTTGAAGCAACAGAAGGATTTTTTTAATCATTTCATCCCAAGCAAGGGGGGAGTGCTACTAGTATGCAGGGGGGTTAAAGAGAGTGAAAGTGAGAGGAAAGACTGGGTATAGGGGGGGGATTGAAGAAAGGATAAAAGATGAATGGGGTTCAAGATAACAGAATATGTCAATTGATGTTGCTTTTAAAATTTGGAAAATGTAGAAGTGGCAGTTGCATTTAATTATTTCAACAGTAAAAGGATGAGACTTAGATGTCAATCTAGTAACATGTTTAAATTCATGTAGTTGAGAAGCCATGGACATGTAAGCAACAAGGAAGTTTTAGAGAAAATGGAAACTAAAAGGACACTTATACTTTGAAACAGAAAGAGACAGCTAAACTTTCTAAAACATCTAATAAGGAAAGAGGGCTTGAAGAATTTGATACTCACAGGACAGATTGAAGGCAAGAGGGATGGAGGAAAGCAGTGAATAACCTAATAACCTATGTAACAGACTTGTGTAAATGGTTGTCAGAACAGGATTAGAAAAGATAGCAAACTTTACTAAAAGCTACAAAGAACAGGAAGTTGCGGAGATCCATGATCACTCATGTACTGAAAGGTTATATCACATAGAAGGAGGAGGAGAAGAAGAAGAAGAAGAAGAAGAAGAAGAAGAAGAAGAAGAAGAAGAAGATAGTCTAATGGTCCCACTAAAACAAAACTATATAATAAAATCAGTCTTAAAGTACAGTTTACAAATGGTCATGGAAAAAAAGATTGATCAATTGATATTGAAAGAATAAAAATAGTTAACAAATAAATACAGTTATAAATACTAGTAAAAAATAGTAAATCATATTAAAGGAGAAGAATTTTGAATCTCTTAACCTGCCTTTCAAAAATCAAATTTAATAATATGAAAAAGTTATAAAGAATGGAACAAGCAAATCTGATTTAGTAGAACACATGTAGGAATTGTGAAAAAGGGTTATTTATGTGATGAAGTCAAGATAATGGACAGGAAACAACAATAGTGTTTGTAATGTGAAAGAAACAGCATCTAGATGATTTTAAAATAATCAGAGTTTATGCAAACTGAATGTAGAGATGTTAACACCTTATAAGAAACAAGTTTCAGAAAATTTAATTTTATCACTTAAGGCCTACCATAGAGTGCAAGGGTCAATGTAAGGTTATTTAAAGATGACCTGATTACAGCCTGTGACCACATGATGCTAACCTTTAACCCTTTCCAAGTTAAATGTCAACGAGAATAAAATGTTATCTATATTTTGTTCTCATGTTAATATTAACATAAGATCATAACACCTTGTCCATTGATTCATAGCAATGGGAACTATTAACATTTTTCATAACAGAGTTCTAATTTTTATTGTCCAGTTATTCTCTTGTTTTCGCTGATGACAAGACCTCATTACCCAGTGATATGATTTTCTTGGACTGATTCTACTTAAAATATGAAAAGAAAGAAGAAAAAAATAGTGAATAAATTCTAAAGACTGAATACAACATAAACCTGGGGAAAATCTAAAATATATCATCTGAAACAGTGACTAAAAAAATTAAACAATCTAACAACTAAATAGTGTGTAATATTTTTGTTGTTATTAAAATTCTAAACATACCTTTTTAAAACCATAAGCATTGCTGAGGAATTAGTGCCAAGAGAAAAGCCATCCGTTTCACATACTATTTTTTGCAGGTACAGTTTTTTGCCAGTTTTTCATTCAAAATGGCAATTTCCAGCTAGAAAGCTATTAGATAAACTCAAAAAACATAAACCTGAAAAGAAATAAAAGCTTTTTACCTAAAATAAGTGTGCCAGAGTTCCAGAATCTGCTTCATGGCAGGATTTGTGATATGCAAGATTCTGTGAATTATATCTCTGTTGTGAAAAAACATCTTCATCCAAGGTTTTGGCACCAATGCCATTTCTTTTCTGTGAGGTAACATATTTTCTTCTTTTTTATCATCTTTTTCCCGGGGATCTTTCAACACAAAGTCAACTAAAGAAACAAAGAAAAACTTTTTTCACAATTAATAAATTAGTTATTTGACATAAAAACTTTTTGTCCATAACTGTCTTGCAATTAGTGACATATACGCTAATCTTTTCAAATGAAATACTTTCCCTTTTTATTTGCAAATTATCACAAAACTGACATTGGCTTAACAACACGTGTAAGCAAAATGAAAAAAATTGTAACAAACTTGTAATATAACATTTGAGAAAATTTGATTATAATGGCATTGAGAAAAAGGAAGCATTAAGAGATTTTCTGTGATTGAAAATGCCATTAACCATAAAATCCATAAAATTTAATGCTACCATTAAATATCTTTTTTTAATGTTTTTTATAAGGTTTTTACCAACAAAATTTGCTTTGAGATTTTTTTCTTTTTTCATATTTTTGTAACATTCATTATTCCTAAATATTAAAAAAAGAAAGGATTCTGGTTTTAGAACAGAAGTCTTTTAACTAACCAATAGCCTTTTTCACACTCAAAAGATAATCTTCTCTCATTTCATCAGAAAGGTTTTCAATTGTTATTTCATGACCATCCTGAAATAAGAAAATGTATAAAACATTAATTCTCTTGCAAAAAAATGTGTAAACACAACAAAAAAATCATTCAAATATTGGTTAATGGGTAACAAAAAATATAAATATAGATTTTGGCAATATCAGCTGAAAAGAATTTTAGTTGTGCATGATAAAATGTTTATATCTATACCAAATTCTACCTTGAGCTCTTAGTTTGAATGCCAAATTGCTAACATATATTTTTAAAATGTTTATGACTTAAGCCAATTTCTTATTCAACTACTAGACTTTTCAGTGTCTATCTGTAAGTAGTACTCATTTTTATAATGCCTTGGATTTTGTACAATAAATTTTTTTTTTACCTTTTTTTATTTAGAGTGTATTAGATACTGTAGGCTACTAAATTTTATTTTATAAACTGCAATGCAGTATAACCATATGTAGTTTAAATTATTGTACAATGTTTAAGTTCATTGTAAAACATATGGCTAAAGTTATTTTGTCACTGTTGTGGATTCCAGGATGAAATCCGGTCTCAAATGAATGACAAACGCAGGAATGAAATATAGCAAATAAATGTATTAACGTAATAATACAATTGGTAATACGGTTAGTAGATCCAGAAATGCGGTTAGTAGCAATAATAATATATATATACAGTCTGGGAAATTCAGTATCGAAGTATGACTTCCTTCTGAGTCTACATGCTCGCAACTGTGACTCCTACAAAGTGGTTACCTCACACTCTCACTCTCTCACTTTCTCACTTCCGGGTATTCAGCGGCAGCAGTACAAGTACACACTGGGCAAGTCCACTTGTATAAAAAAGGGGTGGACCGCTTAACACCCCCCTCCTTAGATCCCTTTTGGGGGGAGTTAGTATTTTTTTCTCTTATGATTGATAATCAGAGGTTCAGTAAATTTTCTCTTCCTGTTTGACCTTCTAATTTCTGTGTCTTCCTGTGGTCTTTGGATCTCAAAAGTTTTGGAGATTGCATCCATTGAATCGTCGTTTTCTGCGGGTGACGAGCTTGGCTCCTCAACCCGTCTTTTTTGTAATTGGTTAATATGTCTTCTATGTGAGAACTTCTCGCCTTGTACTGTGTACATCACATTTCCTAATCTGTTAATTATTGTGCCAGGCTCCCAGTAAGCCATATTGTTTCTAAACATCCTAAAGTAAACCCATTCTCCTGTTTTAAATGATCTCTTGGGTATAATAGGTGTATACTGGTTTTTTTTCTTGTTTGGCAATAATTTGTCAAACACAGACCTTATTCTCCGAGCAAACATCAATTTTATTCCCTTGCCTTTAACCGACTTTGCAACTTTTTGTGTATGTAACATGGTTGGTCTGTTAAGTTTTCTCCATGTCTGTAGGTTGATTATCGTGAGGTCGGAACCCGAATCCAGTTGCAATTTTATGTTTTTATTTGAAATTTCAAGTTCTACATATTTCCTTATGTTGTTATTGTCTTCGTTATGCATCCTAGTAGCTCTTTTTCTACTAGTATCTTTTCTGTTCCTACATCAGGATGCCTTGTGGCCCATTTTTCCACACTCAAGACAGTTTTTATATTTAAAATGGCAATCCTTGTTCCAATGTCGTCCTCCACATCGATAACATGCTGATGGGGGTGGGGGCTTATATTTGCTTCGATTTTCGTCATAATTTTCCCTGTATGTTGTACTTTTTCTCTTATTATAGAATTTTTTTTTTTTTTTCCAGGGAGGGTGAGAATCTTTTTTCATTATTATAGAATTTTTGTTTTCTTTCCGGGGAGGGTGAAGAATGTAGACTTTTGTTTAACTTACATATATGAGATACAGCTGACTCCTCAATGTCCTTTGAATCTTTCTTTATACTTAGACATTTCTGGCAATCTTCCGATAATTGTTGTAGTGTTAGTCCAGGTTCATTTTGTAATTTTGAAAACATTCTTTTGCACATTTCACTATCTTTTGTTGAAACTAATCCTTGAACAAAGATGAGACACTTGAAATTGTCCAGGGTTAATTCCGCTAATTTGAAGTCGTCGCAATATTTATTTACGATTGCGGCAAACGTGGAATAATCCTCATTATCGTCCTTTACCAGGTTATGGCATTTCCACCTCTTATGGAAGAGTGATGTTTTCAGACTGAAGAGTTCTTTAAGACATATAACTGCTTCGTCAAATGTTAATTCGTTCATCTTTTTTGGCAAGTTATAATCCATGAACATTGTATATTCTTCAGTTCCTAATTTTCTAAGCAATAGACGTAGCTTTTTTGCTTCTGTCCAGTTTTGACAGTTGATGTTAAAGATGTTTCATGTCTTCTGAAGTAATCTCCGAAATTTTTATCCTCATCTTGAGAATATTTGAAAATCTCTATGGTATTCCACACTGTGTCTTGCGAAAAAATTGCCTCTTTTTCAATATCTAATTGCTTGTTACCTGCTACTTTCAATATTATTTCCTGGAGCTCTATTTGTCTTTCTTGATTTTCCTTCTGCATTTGTAGTAATTGCTTTTGCCATTTTTTTTCCATTCTTTCTTGTAGTTGTAATTGTTGATAATTTTGGTATTTTACCAGTTCTACCAAAATATTTTTAAAATCTTCCATGATAACTCAATTTTACGTATTTTTAATTCTCGTAGCTCTTTGTCGTCAATTTGTTGTGGACGACGAGGGAAAAATTTTTTGTTGTTTGTTCTTCCTGTGTGAGTTCAAATCACTCATCACCAATTTGTTGTGGACAAGTGGAGGATTTTTTTATTTCTTCTTCTCGTGTGAGTTTGAATCGCTCATCACCAATTTGTTGTGGACGACGAGGGAAAATTTTTTGTTGTTTGTTCTTCCCGTGTGAGTTTGAATCGCTTGTTGCCAATTTGTTGTGGACGATGAGGGAAAATTTTTTGTTGTTTGTTCTTCCCATGTGAGTTCAAATCGCTCGTCACCAATTTGTTGTGGACGATGAGGGAAAATTTTTTGTTGTTTTTTCTTCCCATGTGAGTTTCGAATCGCTCGTCACCAATTTGTTGTGGATTCCGGGATTAAATCCGGTCTCAAATGAATGACAAACGCAGGAATGAAATATAGCAAATAAATGTATTGATGTAATAATACAATTGGTAACATGGTTAATAGATCCAGAAATGCGGCTAGTAGCAATAATAATATATATACAGTCTGGGAAATTCAGTATCGAAGTATGACTTCCTTCTGAGTCTACGTGCTCGCAACTGTGACTCCTACAAAGTGGTTACCTCAAACTCTCACTCTCTCACTTTCTCACTTCCAGGTATTCACCGGCAGCAGTACAAGTACACACTGGGTGAGTCCACTTGTATAAAAAAAGGGGTGGACCCCTTAACAGTCACGTGTATAATTAAATATCAAAATAGAAAATAAAAGTAACTAAAAAATAATGTTTTCAAGAAAGTGAAGATATTACATTAAGTGTCTTGTCTATTCATATCCAATTCATTATTTATAAGTCTATTTTTCTTAGTTTTGTGAGTGCATAGACATGTGGGAAAAATGAAATAAAACCAATTAATAAAATGATAATAATGAATAGAAAAATTAATTAATTTTTCCATGATGCAAGTTATAAAGAAACTGGAAAGGGTTTCTGGTGGAATCTCTGATTTTATGATCCCACTTCTGGAAAGGACAGAATCTTTCTCTTTCTTCTATTGGCTTCAAGATGTGAATCATGCAGTAATAGTGTTTCCACTGGGGAATGTTAGTTTTTGTGGTCCACTGATGACGGAACTTTTTCCACTTACTAACAACATCATCAGACATGTTTTAGCATTCCTACTCATGAATTAGAGGTCTGGGCTTCCCAACTCAGTGTGAAACTGACTTAAGCTTGACAAGCCTTATCCATTTGTATCCTTACTTCTTATAAATTATTTCTGAACCAAAAAGGAAAACAAACATATTCAAGAGACATTCAACTTTGTTTTAATACAGTTAATATAAAACAAATAAATATCCATAGCAGAAACACAAATTTTTTATATGTTTCTTCTATCTTCTGTTTATATATTGAACATGAACCTTCACTTAAAAATACACACAAAAACCAAAACCTTGTTAACTTCTACAGACATGTGTAATGAAGTCTATCAACTCCTTTGATCAGTGAGAGAATTTGTGTGTGAAAACTTAGAGCGTAATCTGACAAATGAATAAAATGAGAAGAAAGGTTTTGTAATTCAACAGGAACAAAACAAAATATTTATTGATAGAAAAAATAAACTACCAAAAATAATCAAGGATCTGAAAAATGATACAGTCTGTGAGTATGTAATAAAAGATTTAAGAATTTGAATCAACCATGTTGAAACATTTGCTTTCTAATTTTGTTTATGCCTGTGGGGCATATGGGAATGCATCCTGGTTTTGTGGATGTTCTAAAGGAAAGACTGTATTCCTCAAATTTAGAAGTGAAAGGATGTTGTCAAAGAACACAGGAATGTATTTATATTAGCCAAACCTGAATAGCAATATGAGAGAGTACATTTCAAAACGCTAGACATGTCAGAAATATTGAAGTAGCAAATCCTACAGAACCTCTGATGGTTCCTGAAATTCTGGAGTGATCCTGGGCATAAGTTAGAGTGGATCTGTTCCTATTTTTATGGTAGTGATTGACTACCTGAGCAATTTCTGGGTGGCTGATCACCTTTGCCAAACTGACACCAAGATTGTAATCAACAAATTGAAGCTCCATTTTACAAGATATGGTATCCCATACCAAGTTGTTGCAGACAATGGGGCTCAATTTTGGAATCAATAGCTTGCTGTTTATGTGAGTAAGTGGTGTTTTATACACATGGCCATACAACAACAAAGCTAATGGAAAAGTGGAATCAACGGTAAAGATGGTGAAGAATCTTTTCTAGAAAGCCAAAATCACTCAGGCTGATCCATACTTGGCAATACTGAATCACTGTAACACACCCACAAAAAGGGTTTTCTGTTACTAGTACAGAAGAGCTTGTCAAAGAGAACAAAACTCTTCTACTAATTGTGAATGACCTGCTAAAATAGGAAAGATCCAGAAATATCAAACAGTGAAGATAGGAACAATAACTCTGCTCTAATCAGAAAGTTAGATTGTTGTTTTACTTCCATGTAAGAAGGAATGGGAAAAAGTAATAGTGGTAAGCAGCTGGATGCAAGGTCATACCACATCCAATGTTGATGGGGAGATGTGCCGACAAAACAGAAATGATTTGAAGAAATCAGTAGAGGCAACCTCAAATCCATCCTCAGGGATTCAGTTCAAAGTGGTCCCTTAGTCACTCCTTCTGAAAAACACTTCAGAGTGATGTTCTACACCCTCACCAGATAGAAACCCAGTCAATAGGAGGACCCCAAAGACAGCTCATCAATAGAACTCAGTGAGGAAAACACATTCTGAGAGAACACCAGCAAAACTAAAGGACTAATAACAATATTAAAGGACTAGTAATAATAATAATAATAAAAAGGCTTCTTTCAAAAGGGAAAAGATGTTTTGTGAGAATTTGTTTTTATGGGACATTGCTTATGTAAAATAAGTTGATTACATGATGTCAGAGTGGTGGACAGTTTTTATAAAAGCATACTACTCTTGTACAAGTCTTGTCGTGTTGCTTATTTTTCTTATTTTCATTACATTTGGCGGCTTTAGGCAGAGAGAGAGAGAGAGCATGAAAGTGGTTAAAAGAGCATGGCCAACTTCTTCAGTGAAAGTTGTAGCATTAGATGTTAGCTTTCTGGGGGGTTGGGGTACAGAGGTGAATTTGTGTGAGTGTGTGTGTGTGTGTGTGTGTGATTAATGCTAATTATTATTAGATAATCCATTTTTGACTGAAATTTTGAGATCAGTTACTATTATTAATTATTTATTAGTATTTCAAAAAATAAGTCAAGTCCCTTTATTTTTTATTTTATCTCTTAGTGCTATCTTACATGACTACAGACTTAAACACTTTTTCTAGCCCTCAGTCTGTATTATCATTCAACTAAGATAAAGAATTTTGAGACATATAGACATTCGCTTTGAAACTTCAGTTAATCAACCTTCTTGGAACCTCCTAAATTGTAAATGTTTCTATATTTTACTTGTATTATCTTTAATCAACAGTGTATATTAGCATTTAAGTAGCAAAAACTAAAAGTTCTTTTTGCAAGTACATAATTTCAGTGGCCTTGTAGGTAAAATAACAAATACTAGCTCCAACTTTGGCTCAGCATAGTTCTTGAAAATTAGCAATAAAAACAAAATTTTACTAAATCATATCCACTAATTAAATATATGTTTCTTAAAGCTGATCAGTTGTGCCCCATATGATGAATTAATTTAAGAATTAGCTAAAAAATATGAGATCTGTTTGGAAAGACTCCAGTCATTTTATATTAATGAAAAAATAGTGCACCTAATTGGGTTCTTACACACTTATACTAGCATCCCTTACACTTTTAAAAATAATCTGCAAAATATTTCAGTATCAACTGCCTGATTACATTCTCCTTAATCTTATCCTTAGTAAGAATGTATCCTTTTAACAGGGATACTAAACTATTGCAGGGAGCCAATTTTGAAATGACATGCCTAATTAATATGATGTTTTGCCAAAAAACCCTGCATGAGTCCTGAAGAATGGGCAGAAACATTATCATGGCATAGTCACACAATGCACAAACTTACTCATTAGCATATCACTGTTGAGTGAGTAACTCCATGGTAGAGTATCTGTTCATGCACAAGCAGTAAGGTCCCCTCTGATTGGTTGCCAAGTTGCATCATGGCTGCAAAACTGGTTCTTGAGAAATACAAAATGGCTGAATACTTTCTAAACAGACTTTGCAAATATAAAGATATAATTAAATCATATTTACCCGAGTTTTCTTTGGCACCAATTTAAAAACATTTTGTAGCCACAAATTTTCCATTGGTGCAACATGTTCTGTATCAATTCCATTATGAATATAATAGTAATATCGCTGAAAAAATATTTATTATTATATTACTAAAAAGCAAAAAATGTTTTTCATAAATTTGTTTACATAAAGACTTTTTAAAATTTGAACAATTTTTGAGAGTACATTTCTGAATATACTGAAAATCCAAGAAAGATTTCTGGCTAACTTACAGGCCTTATTTAGATTTTTATGTCCATAATAGTCAATAAGAATAGTCATTTTATATTTGTTGTATATATATATATATATATATATATATATATATATATATATATATATATATATTTTTGAACAATAAAAAAATAAAAAAATATATATATATATATATATATATATACATACATATATATATATATATATATATATATATATATATATATATATATATATACATATATATATATATATATATATATATATATATATATATATATATTTGCTTTTCATAAGCATGCTTTGATATTTTGTTTTAGATAATTGATTAAATATGTTTTTATTGTAAGTAAAAGATTGCTCAAAACTTGCTTGATTGAGGTTTAAATATGGGTATGACTATGGTTTATAGAAACATTAATATAAAATAATTAATCCAAAAGCTTCATAATGCTTTCCTGTTTAGTTCTGTATTAACTAATATATAAGTTTGACAGGGTTTGTTTAATTCTTTTTACAAACCAGTGAAAAACTTTGTTAAAGAACAAACCAAGATATCTTTCTCCACACTGGTTGGTACTGAAGTTGCATGTATGGGAGGCAGTCCTCCTTCATGGATTGATGTGTTTGGCTTCTTTGATTTGTCTTCTTGCCTTTAATAGAAAATAATAGGTAACAAATTCTTTAAAAAACAGAAAAGGATGAGTTGTTCTTTTCTTTCTCCAGTGTTTGTTGTTGGAAATAAGACTTTCAGTTAACACTAAATGCTATAGCATTTTTGTGAAGTGAATAAGTAAATGAAATCCATGAAATGACACTGTTGCTATCTTGTAGAAAAAGTAATTTCAATGAATGCCAATTCTAGGTATTGCTTCAATTCATCTAATGTTGCTAAATTGTCTATGTAAAGATTTCTACTTTTTTTTTGCTTTCAACTGAATTTGATATAAACTTATTTTTCTACATAATTTTTTAGAAGATCTTAGATCCAAATACTGGTGAATACAAAAATATGTGCTTCTTTTAGAATCATGAAATATTTTTCATTTTGGTCATCAATTACAAAAATAACATTGAGTAAAACAGGCAATCTAAAATAGGGAAAAAACTTCTTAAGATTTGTGATGATATTGGGACGAAGAACATTATAAAAAATTAATATTTCTGATCACAGTTACAATACAACCAAACATTAAAAAAAGCAATTATATGTTTTTCAAATCTAAGTAAAGAATGAAACAATTAGGTTTGTAAATAAATAAATTTGTAATTTAAATTTGTAATTCATTCAATCTTGATTCTAGCCTTTTGAGGATCAGTTCTAATTATTATGGGCCTTAATCATCATGTTTTTTTTTTCATTTCCAGGGCAAGATCATGATATATTTACAATTTTTATGTTTCTTTTTTTTTTAATCTGTCTATTGTTATTGCTGTTATTTTAACAGCAGACAATTTTTTCTGTTAGAATGTTTGAAAACAAAGTTCAGATATGCTATAGTGTGAAATTCAAAATGAAAATATATATGTACATTATCTGAGCTTAGCTAATTTTTATCTCTTGCAAAGTGAAAGGTCTGGCAAAGGAAAGTATGTTGTTAAGTGATATTTTTTAAAATAAGAATAATGTTTATAGCATCCTAAATTTTATTTTATAATGTGTTATAAAAGATCTATTTGTACTATAGAGAAAAATGCTTGCATGAATTTATTATTGACATCTGTGACATCACTTATACTTACAGAATAATATCAACCAATGACTTTCGGAAATTTTCGCGGTCTTTTTTTGGTTTGTGAAGCATCCCTAATTGTCCTAAGGCTGAAGACATATCTTCACCCTTTTTTGATGGAGGGTACTTCCATCTTTTAGGTTCTTCTGCAAACAAGATAAACTGCTTAAAAGTTTCAATTAAAATTTGAAATAATTTTTCTTCTTCATTTCAATTAAAAAATTTACAAAATTAATAGTAAAGTGTAATAAATAACTCACCCAAGTGTACAATATTTCTAATTGTAAATTCAATATTCTATTGGTAATCTGCATCCTTGATTTAGTCTAAAACATGTACTTTTACTCCAGCAGCAAAATCTCTGTTGCCCAGTGTTATATGATGAGTTTGAACCAATGTTAGTCTCATGAAGAATTAAGTTTATTTCTTACCAGAAGCTCCATGAACCTACCTCTGAGCAACAGTTAGCCTAATACGACGAATGTTTGAAGAGGGTGATTTGCATCCATGATTCACTTGCAATCATACAATGACAAACGACTGTCAAGAAGTCATACTTTATGGCATGAGACATGAAATTCTTGACTGAATTTTTTAGGCAAAGTGTGCAACAATTGTATTTTGTTTCATTTGGATGCATTTCTCCCTTTTTACTCTTTCATTATCTGAAGATTTTAGCCACTATAAGCTTTGATTTTCATCAGGTTGTGTTTTTGGAATGTTAAACTTTTTAAATGGGGACATACTTCCACCATTCTCATATTGTGAGAATGAAAGAATGAAAATAAGAACAATAAAATAAATCCAAACAAAATAAAATGAAGCAGGCAACTTGCATTCATACTCTTCCTCAATAAAGGAATCAAAATCCAAATATGAAACCATTTTGTTAAGTTCTGTTTTTAGTGATGTTAATAAAGATACTTATCGGCATACACACACACACAATACAAATAGCAAAAGGAGATATGAGTGTGTAATGAAAATTTACCAAAAAGAACGACTGAGACTTAAAAAAAAGAAGTTATTTCACATACAAACTATTATTGTTAAGGTTAAAATAACAAAATAAACATATAAGATAACTGAAGAAGGATAAAAAGATCAAATTTCATTATTGCTATAAGATCAACATATAGAGCAAGTGTTAAAAATATATGAACCCAAAAATGTTATATACAAAAATGTTGAAAATATGGATTAAAATCTGACAGAATGATTAAATAAGGGACAAGTGGGAAAATATGTATAAATTTGACATGTTTCTCTATTTAAATTCATCAGAAATTTTTGAAAACAAAAGAATGTGGAGTTACATTTCAATTTTTAAATCCTATGTTGTTTTCATTGACTGTGTTTAATGACATTAAACATTTGTTGAACTCAAAAAACATTTCCCATAAATTACAAATTTTGTGTTTATCCCAAACACAAATATTACAACCACTTACTCCAAGACAATTAAAGAAATAAAAAATAAACAATCAAAAATTTGCAATCAAGAATGTGTTGGAAGCTGATATATGACATAGACTGTTTGCAAGCCATATGAAATATGTGGGTGAGATATCTAGAATCTATGAACACAGAAGAGACCTCCATTAGGATAACCAATCAAATTCCTTAGCATTTATCACATAGAAATAAAACAGGCCATAATTTTGAGTTCAGAAATGCTACTTATGAAAAGAAGAACAAAAACTATTATGAATAAAATGCCTACACAGAATCAACATACAATGTATATTCAACAGACACAATTTTCACATCACCAATGTTTGTAAAACCTATACTTAAAGAATGTAAGATCCAAACATTTGCTGATGATGTAACTTAGTATCAAACATCCATTTTCAACATCTGTCATATCCTTCATACAATTAAAATACACTAATATACACAATTTTAAAGACACACTTAAATTTCACTAACATTTCAATAACTAAAATACACCCAGACCTCAAGAGGAGACATCCACACAACCAATGAAAACAAAAGACAGAATTCAAAAATTTATATATACATAAACAATAATGTCATAAAATATACTCATGGCATCAACACAACCAATGAAAACAAAATAGAATTTAAAAATTGAAACATAATTCTGCATTATTCCACTTCCAAAAAAATTTCTGCTGAAGCTAAATAAATAACAGCACATGTTAAATTTATTAAAGTTTTCCAACTTCTCCTTTATATAATCCTGCAAAAAAAGTTAAAATGTTTTATATAAAAGCAGAATTAGCTAAAATTATTACAAATCTGAATAGAATTTTATTGATATAAAATAATTGCCAATCAATAGAAAGATGTATGAGATGTTCCAATTTGTAATACATATTAATCACATGACACAGTAAGAAAAAGAATAAAGTGCAGTGATGAGTGTGAGTGCAAGAGAAAGTGATAAGTAAATATAAATATCTGCTATAATGAAAACTTGATATGATTTGAATATAAATGAAATCCTTCAAAATGACTCAAGTCGATTTATATCATGGATTCAGATTGGAACCAAAAGCAAATATCATCTCATTGTACTTAACATATGTAAAATTGATTAATAATCTCAGTTTTTCATAATTGCAGTTTCTGTCACTTTACTTAATAAAGATGTATTTTGATAAAATCACTTCTTGACTTCAGCCACATAATCATAATTTCTGCTAGATTGGTTTCAAATGATCTTCAGTTACAAACAAACAAATTAAGAAAGAATGAAATAACATAAAAAAAATTATAGATTCAAATGAATCAATTGCATTCAGTCAATGAAAATTGTTAACTATACTTACGAGGTGATAATTCTTTAATAAGATCAATCTTCTCTTCTGTATCATCATCTATTCTACCAGACACATTGAACAATGGAGTGTTTTGGCTCCATATTGGTTTACATCTCTTTACTGGCAATGTGGGAAGAAAATGAGTCACTTCTGATTTTTTCTTTTGCCTCTGATTTCTGAACTATAGACAAAAGATTTACATTAGTTACATAGAAACTAATATGTGTTTTTGCATGTATATATGTAAATATTTAGAATAAATCAGTTTTTGAAGTTCTTCACTTACAGAAAAAAATAAAACAAATCATGATGTGAGAAAAACTGAAACCAAAAAGCAAAAACTTAAGTTTTGTATTTTAACAATTCATGTTACCATACTTTTTTTTCTATAGGTGTCTTCTACAGTATTCTTGCAGACAATTTAAAAGTATTGAATGCATTAATTGTGACTGTATACTGAGCCAAATGCAGTCTTGTAAAATCAGTCTTCATTTTTATTCTTGAATACACTCATGCAATTTTTTTTGTATGTGAAATAATACAGCATATATTTATGTAAACTGACACCTATCAGATATGCTTTGAACCAAATAACTGGCTTAAACTGTTACAGTGGTTAAGCAGTAACTCATTCTTTAAATCTTGATATTTTAATTACAAGTAAAAAAGTAAAATTAAGTAAAAAGATCAAGACATTAAATTTTAGACACATTTTGTAATCAAAATTTAAACATTAATTAACATTGCTCTGATTTCTCATATTTAAAAGTCAAAACCTCAAACTCATTAATCAATTTCAATATTTCATTGTGGGTTTCTGTAAGGAAGCCAAAAATTATTTTTCTAAAGTGCACTTTATTCAGAGAGCAAGATCATCAACATTCTGTTAGTTTTTATTACAACAACTTTTCTAAAAATTTAAATACAAATACAAATTTGTCCCAGATTCTGCTTCACTATTATTTTTTTCTCTGTTCCAATTTTTTGAAATGTGAAATTAAATATTTTTAAGATATCAGATATCATAAGAAGGAATAAATAAATGATGCCTGACTTTCCTTTCCTGGCTGATATGAATGTCTTGTACAAATAGAAGTCTTTGAAGAATAAGCCCAAAACAGAATTTCTTTGATACTGTCATGGCTGAGGTCATTATAAATACTTTTCCTTCCTTTTTCAACTATCTGTGTACATACAAGTATATTTTTTCTCTTTTTGAATTATTTTATTCTTTATATAAAAATATGTATAAAATTTTGCCAATTTTTGAATTCATTTCTTTTGAAAATGTTGAATTCATTTGAAAGTTTTCCACCTCAAGTATAACAAGTAGTAACTCTTCCTGCTACAAACTGGTGACCAACAGTGTTTTATCCACTACAAATTGTAGCATCTATTTACTACAAAAGTATTAGTATTTAGTGGGGGTTACCAATATAGAAGTTTTAGAGTCATTAATGTAGAGATATTAGGGTAAAGGAGTAATGTTCTCTCTCAAATATTTTCCTTTTTGTTTTCTAATAGAAAGACAGGGAGAAGTGATGTTTAAAGAATGTACAAAAAACAGAGAATTAGTATTCAATAATAGGAATATTCTAATAATAATAATAATAATAATAATTAAGAAAAATGCTAATGTGCTGGAGGAAGGTATATATCAGCCAGGTACAAAAAATGGTCTTCTCAACCAAATGGATTTTAGAAAATGTTTACAGAATGATTGTTTTGAAATACTTAGAATGTTCATAGAAAAGCAAATGTTCAGAAAAAGCATAGTTAATATGAAGAAAAGGCCTTAAAGCCTATGTTTTAAGGCATAGAAAAGTATATATTCGCTTAACCTCAGAATAAAATAAGCACAGTCTTTGGCTTAAATACTGGATATGGTTGGAGACACACAAAAAATAATTCACTGAATGACAGGAAAATTTTTGTTTCATTATTATTATTGTAATAAACAGTCAACATGTTTATAATTTATCTTCTTTTTTTTAATCATTTCACCTCAAGCAAGGTGATAACACCACTAGAATGCAAGGAGTCGCAGGGAGTGAAAGTGAAAGAGAATGTGAAGACTGAGAATGGGGATGATTGAGTAAAGGACAAAAAAGGAACAGGATTCAAGAAAACAGAAGATGGTGATTGATGTTGCACTTAAATTTTTGAAGATTGTAGATGGCGGGGAAGTAAGAAATCAGAAGGAAATGCAAGAAAATAAATTGTTAGAGTAGAAATGGCAGTTATATCTAGTTCAACAATAAAATGGTGAGACCTAATCTTCTATATTGGTGACCCCCCCACTAAACACTAATGCTTTGGTAGGTGCTACAATTTGTATTGGATGAGATAATGTTGATCACCAGTTTGTAGATTGCTTAAATTCATGTAGCTGGGGTACCAGGGAAAAAAAGCTCATCAGAACAGGTACCATGAAAATATTTGTAGAAAAGACAGAGGAAAGCCACATCATATATTTTCTTTATTCTAGAGAACTGACAACAAAGATATTTAACATTATTTATTAGATTGAATAAATAATTCCTTTCATAGTTATTTACAAAATACTAAATAATAAATATTGCATAGTAGTAGGTTTACATACTTTGATAATTTTTTAATAAAAAGATTTCTTTCAAAATTTATTTTTTTATAAAATGGTAAATAAATCTTTATAAAATGTAAATAATAAATATTGCATTATATTTAGTTTGTATATTTTTATAATCTTATAAATAAATATTGCCAAGTGAGTCAAAAGTGTATACACTAATAGTGGTGTCAAGGGAATAACCATCCTTTTGATACACTGTTTTTTTGCAGGCACAAAAATGAAACATTGCCAAAGTATTTGTGTTCAATTAATAGAACCAGAGATATTGGGTTTTAAATGATGCAGTATTGCAAAAACAGTGGAGTGTAAATTTGCCTGAGAAAATACTCAGACAAAAAATTAATTTTTAAAATGTACCCCAAATCTATTTCTTATCAGATTTCCATTACTAAATTAAATTGGTAAAATTTGAAAAAAAGTTTCATTTTATATACTTTTATGATATAATGTATTTCAGCATGAAATAAAACTCCCTTTCTCTTGTCTATAAATCTTTGAAATGAATATTTAAAGCAATATAAATTTGCATCAGCAACAGAATTTTCCAAAGCCTAGACACTGGAATTCCATTTCATCCATTGCTCAGATAACGCCTGAAAGTTTTTTAATATTGAAATAAAACATTTTTGTGGTTGAATGTCAAAATTTAATATATATTTATATGTGGTCAAATGTTAAAACTTTGAATGTTCAGTGATTGGATGTTGGAATTTAATATCTTCCAGTTCTCTAGCAGCTTTTAAAAGATACTGCCATGTTTATTTTTAATTATTACTTATCTTTAATTATTACTTATTGCAGTGATTTAAATATCTTGTTTATTTTACCTATATTTTAACTTTATCAAGATGTTTATTTTGTTGGGATTTCCTAAAATTAAATAAAGGGAATTTGATTGATTTATTTGCACAAAGTTTTCTTACAAAATACTCTTGTGATGTTTCATTAAAAAAATTCATAAATCCTAAATGAGAAAGTTTTTTTTAGTGATAAGCAAAGAATCAGAAGAATACCTTTACAAATTTTTATATTGCAGATGGACATTATTTTAGTGTTTGGTGAAAGAGTTGGTTGTATCAAGGACAGTTTTAATTTAATTATCAGAGATTTATATTTTCCAGTGTCAGGTTACCAATTTGAGGAGATTGTTTTTGTATTTGCATGAGTATGTGTCCATGTGGTAAATAGCATTTTGGAAAAAGAATTACAAAAAAATTTTGTCAATTCAGTATTGGATATTTTATTCCAGAGTTGTGAATAATGAAAAAAATTTCAAATGTTTGTTTAAGGAAGCATTTTAAGTTTTAGGTTAAAAATTGATTGTGGAGAAAACAAGGTGAAAATAAAAAGATTGTTTAATTCATGTGTCTGGTTCTTTTACTTTAGATTGATCCAAGACCATTTCCTTTTAGACATGTGTTGTGCCAGAAGTCAATCAATCATATTCAGGGAAGAAAAAGATTCCATATAGTTAGAACTCAATTTTTACTTTAACCAGAGAAACTCAATTTTTACTTTAACCAGTGTTTCTTTAGAAAGTTCCACCTGAAACCTTCAGTGAACATGCAGGAAGTGGTTGAGAGGTTTTGTCACCCTTTTCTACCCAATGCTGTTTGTTTCTTGTTATATATCAATAAAGAAGAAAGGAAGAGGCATCACCACACTAGGGATTTGGGATTACTAGAACTTATGTGGGGCTTTTATATAAACACATTTTATTTGAAACATGATAGGTTCCCATATGGATATTTTAGATCTATGTGCTATGTGGCAATCATACCACATGTGAAGTAATTTTTTACATTGGGGTTTGGGAAAATATGTTGAAAATGCTGAGAAGTTCTGGGCCAGATGCACATCCCAAAATCTTACTAAATGACCAATCATCAGAAATTTTTGAAAGGCCACTTGGTAATAATTTTTTTCATATGATAAAAGGTACAAAAGTTCTTACATAGTTTCAAAGAATTGAAAATGACCACTCTCCATTTGCAATTAAAAGAGAGAGGAACTTGAGACAAATTTGACATTTGCAATGGTTTAAATACAAGTTAGTAGCAACATTATTGTTTCTAATAGCAAACAAGACAGTTAAATAATTTATTATTATTTTGAAACTAAACTTTTTGAATAGGGTACATCAATATCAACAATAACTTTTTTTTAAAAAAAAATGTCAAAATTCTTAATCCTATGAGATGTTAAAAAAAAGAACACAATATTTACATATTCATGACATTTTGGCCATTGTACACTCCAGCCTTCTTCAGGTGATTGGAATTACAAACTGAATCCTTTATTTCATTCACCATTACAGATTGTTCCACACTTCATCTGAATGTCTCAGTTATTTCCCTTTAACTTACCATTGCAATAGCCTGGTATTGAACTCACAACTCTTTTAGTCAAGTCACTAGATCCAACCAACAGTGGGCCATCAGTGTATGAATTTTTTGGACTTATAAATTTAATGTTTCAGAAACCATTTTACCAGCGCTCATATTGCAGTTTTGCTGTTATTGCTTTTCTCTGGCACTGCGTATTATTACTGGTTCCCATATTGTATTCATTTCCTTGCTTGGCTGGTTTAGGAGATTATTGTGGCCTAGCATATGTGCTAATTCTTTAAGTTTTCGTATTTTCCAGTGATGTTCTCTGTCTATTATTTCAACCTCATCATACAGGGGGTGGTGATTATCCTTTTCCCTCCAAATGTGGTCAGCTATGCCTGATTTTTCTATTTCCCCTTGTGTTACTGCTTTATGACGTTCTTGCAGTCTTACCTTAAGGGGGAGGGCTGTTTCTTTTTTATATTTCTTATCACAGCTGCACGGAATGACGTGCACACGATCATTAGTCATGTTATCCTCTATGGGAGGGGGTCTTACTCGGAAGAAGTGTCTGCAAACTGTCGAACCACTTTTTAAGGTCGTCCTGATATTATGGACCACTGATCTTTCGTATTTTCTCTGATAATCTCTTTACATAGGGTAGGCAGACTGAAGCTGTTTCCTGAGTTTTGAAGTCATAGCACGTGAAACTAGAACAGTCTACTCTGGTGAACGAAATCATAAAGGGTTCAATTCGAAATTCCAATCACCTGAAGAAGGTCGGAGCGTACAAAGTCCGAAATCTCGTGAATATGGCAATAAAGATGCACAATGTATTGTAAATAATTACAATCTCATCTCATAAATATAGACAAATAAAAACTCACAAGCTTTTTATTTTACCAAAAACAAAAAATTTCTATAGTCTGACACAAAGTCATGGTAGTGTAGTGAGAAGGATTGAATTTACTACAGCTGTAAAGGTTGGGTCCGTCAGATAGCTTTGTTAACAACAGTCACACTAAGGCGACACCAGGAGTAGGTCTACTTACGTTTTTTAACAAGTTTGAAAGCTTTTAGACCCTACCAATTGGTCGCTGTTTAGGTTGTCCAGCAGAACTTTTGCATAATTCGGCTCAAAATATCTTCAATCTTACTGTCCAACCCGCAAGAAAAACAAGGAAAAACTTTGAACGATTCAACAGTTTTTGTCGATTACTATCCAAAAAATAAATATAATAAATTCTTCCTCGAAAAAATTTCCAATTATTGGGAGCCATCATAAATCTTAAACGAAACCAGTTTTCTTTCATGTTTATTGTTAGGATAGAATTTCTTTTCTGAAAAATGCTCCAAGAAACCTGGCAATAAAAACAACTTCCATAACCACAAGTATTGTCAAGGATAAAAAAAAAAAAGACATCAAATTTCTTTTTAAACTTTTTATTACATTGCTTCTTTTGTCACGGTTTACTAACGATGTTCTTTTAAAAACTTTAAACAAAGAAATCCATAGTCAGTTCATTACATTATTGCGCAATAAAATGTAAAATTTAGTTAGTAAGGTTGACAAAAAAGTGAATCATTTTTTTTCTCTTGAGTGAACAACATGCTTATATTTGTCTGATTCTGAAAATTTCGTAACTATATCTCTTCATCACCCGATATAATTACAGTACTTAGGCTGAGAGACATTCTTCAGGTGTATGTTGTACTTGTAAAATTTAAAAAAAAAACAATCTAATCAACAAGTCCGATTATTTTATTTTTTATTAGAGTTTTTTTTTTTTTTTTTTTTTACCGAGTTGTAACCTTTTTTTTATCCCCTAAAAACAAATGAATGGATTTCTTTTATTCTTCGTGGTTAATTTCTAAGGCTGTACAAACACAAGTACGCACGTGCGCACGCAAAATTCAAACTTTAAACTTTTTGTTAAACTTAAAGATTTAATAATTCAACATCATCATCATTTTGGTGGGTGCTGTTTTATTCCTAGAGATTATTAAATTTAATGAATTAATTTATTTTTTATAAAATATAAATAAATAAAATATTCACTGACTTAATAACCAAATAAATTTAAATACGCAGGGAATTTAAATGAAATCCATTGGCTGTGTAGCGAAGTTTTCGTTATTATTTTCTTTAGTAAAAAGAAAGTATGTTGTTATGTTAGAGGAACATTTAAAAAACTTGTAAAATCAGTAAAAGAACAATAATGTTATAAAGAACTGAACTCGAAACTACAATTTCAAATTTAACTTTTGTTTGATTCTTCCTTTTTCCGTCTGTACGTAAAGAAAGAAAAAAGCAAGAGAAGATGATCTTTTTAAATGACAGGTGTGTACTACTTTTAAAGTTAATCAATAATCAATGAATATACTGCATAGAAATCCAATAACTGTATTCTTTTTTCTTTGCTTATTTTATTTACCTTACCTGGACATTAGACATTATGTGACGATCTTTTCCGATTCATTAATAGAGGTGAATAATAGTTTTTGCACCTGCCTTTCTCGACAGAGTCAGTCACGGCACCATGAATATTTAACTCGTTTCCACCTGCTGTCGTTATGCCAACAACACTAACAATAACACTTTAATAAAGTAATCGAACAGAGGTGGCTGTCTCAGTTGCTAGGAGACGACAAAACTTATACGCTCACACGAGGCTAAAAGAAAAGATAAATATAAAAATACTTCTCACTTTGGAGAGAAAATGTAGTGTGGAAAAAACACTGAAACAGCCATTGAGTTGATTCAATAGTTTTATCAAGAGTTAAAGTCAGTATCACTTTGGGATTTAAAAAAGTAAAAAAACCCTCTTGATTGGCTAATGGCCATCATAATCCCTGAGCCTTTTGGTTGAAATGAATTTGTTTTTCATTTTGGTGTGAGACACAGTAAAAAGCGGTATAAACGAAGCAAGCTTTGTTCTGGTGATTCTAACCACGGCGCAGCACCTCCCCATTGCCTTCAAAAGGTAGCTCTGACACCTTTTGTGATAGGGACTCGTCAATTTTCGCCTTTACTCTCATGTGTTAAATACTGCCACCCACACACATCACTCCATATCACACTACTTTTGGATGACATCACAGCATCCCTGAATGTACACTCATGCACCAGAAAAATGGAGATTTGCTAAAATGACACACGTTTTTCCTAACTTCTTCATTAACTAATACTACTTAATATATATATATATATATATATATATATATATATATATATATATATATATAATCTGATCTCCATTTACACATCTCTGAATAAAGAAAACAGTAATAATTAATTTAAAAAAATGATGACAGAATGGATTTTTACCAGAACTGAATCTGCTAAACTTCAACCAAGAAAAAGTGAGGACTTCCCTTTTACTAACATACATTAGACCTAAGTATAGAGATATCTTTTCTACTTTTAGATCTGATTCACATGAAGATAAAACTGAGCTATGAGCAATACCAGACTAATTCAACACACACTGTTAGCCAAGAAAGGATCCAATTTGCTTGACACAAATTCTTCTCATGCAAACAGGCAGAAACACAAAAATTCCATGATTATGCAATTGAATTACAACATAAAGCACAACAGTGTGAATTTGTAAGCATCTCTAATAGTCTTATAAAAGATATCTTAATATATGCAATTAGGGACTCAAAGTTGAGAGAATATTTTTTGAAAACCAGATCTAAACCTAGAAAGTGCAATTCAAGCTTGAAAAAGTACAAAAGAAATACAGAGACAAGCAAAAATACTAGCTAGTCAGAATGATGAAGTCACAACTATACATAATGGCTGCCAGACCAAATTTGGTGCCAACAAGTTTAAAGGAATCCATCTTGAGAGAGGTAGTAAAAAGCCTGCTAAAACTCAAAACTTCATAGAACTATGCAAATACTGTAACAGAAATCACAATAGAAATAGCTCTCTTGCATTTCACAAAATATGCAGCAAATGTAATTTTAAAAAAACTCACTTTGCACAAATGTATAGATCCCAGAAATCTGTACATAAAATACAAGCCTCATCAGATGTTTATTACCACAAGGAATACTCTATGAATATAATCTCAATAAACAAAGATCACATTGGGTTCAGACAGTTGAAAAGATAGATCCAGACTGCTGGACTGCAAAATTAAATGTGAACAACACAATGATAAAATTCAAAATCAACTTCATTGCAGAAGTTTTTGTACAGCCCAGAAAATTATCCAGAAATCTTTGTCCTAAATCTAAATTAAATTAAGTATAAGTGAGGCTAAGTGTGTATAATACAAAAATTCAAATATTCAATAAATTCACAGCAACAGTGAAAAACCAAAAAAATTGAAACTTCAATACAATTTATCATTGCAGACATAGATTTCCAACCTGTTCTTAATGCAAAACATGTGAAAAATTAATTTAATTCAAAGAATCTTCAAAATAAATATACATAATACAGATCTATTCAAATGTAAATAATTACCCAATGTCTGATGACAAACTAAACATATAGATAAGCTACAGCAAGTGACGGAACACTACAAAAATCCATTGAGTCTACAAAGAGAGAATGGTCTCCTAAAGAGTGGATTCCTTCTAATGATCACCTTTTCACATCTATTTGTGATGAAATGTCAAAGGATTGGTTCTTAAAGGTACAAGAATTATCATCTCAAAATCATTTTGTAAAGAAGCTATACAAAGAATTCACATCTAGAAATAGAGAAGTGTAAAGCTAGAATAAGAGAATGTGTACATTGGCCTGGCATAAAAGACCAAATTAAGGAAATGGTCAACAATTGTCTGATACATGAAACCCTAATGAATCATGAAATACCAATTACTCCATGGTCAAAGTTTGGAACTGACATATTCCACTTATAAGGAAGATATTGTCTCACAATTATAGACTATACACAAGATATTTTTACATACATCAAATACAGGATTGTGAATTACTAACAGTTATCAAAATATTTTTGCTATATTTGGCAAACCCCAAACTGTTGTCAATGACAATAGACCAGAGTTCAAATCAAAAGATTTCAAAACATTAGAAAAGTATGTGACTTGAAGCATATAAAAATAACTCACCCAACTTATCTTCCAGCTAATCATATGGTAGAAAGGAAAATTTAGACAATAAAGAAGACTCTTAAAAAAATGAATGAAAAGTAACAAAGATCAACATTTATCACTTTTAATATGCACTCCATCATAAAAAATGGATTTCCCTCTCCTGATAAACAATTAATGAACAGAACTCTACAAACAAATCTTCCAAACATAACAAAAATTGTTACGCAACTGACAACAGGAAAATCCTGTTATGTACATAAACTGCCTGAACCAAATGACAAATTTAGAACTGAGTTCATGAACCATTGTCTTAGAATAGATAAAATAATAAAGATACTGATACAACCATGTTCCTATCTCCATTCTAAAATATATATACATTCTATCTCGTTCTAAAACAGAAGAAGGTAATGAAATAGTAAGAAACATACATCTTCTCCAAACAAACCAGACAATGGCATTGATTGCCAAAAATATTATAGTAAACACCACATAGAAAAACAAACAACCTCATCAACACCTCCCCACATCACAAAAGATTACTTGACATGTTTAGAGAAAAAAAAAACACTAAGATACAAGGAATAATGAAATATATCCAATCCTGCCACAGACAACTCAAACAAAAAGCAAAAAAAGGATGATGTTATTTCTTGCCACACACGTCAACTATATCATATGACTTCTTGAAGACATCACAGAATCCCCAAATGTACACCCACACAGTAGAAGAATAAAGATTTAAGTGACACGTATTTGTCCTAACTTCTTCATTAATTAATACATGTTATATCTATATACATAAAATTGTAGCCTTTGTCTGTTTGTTATTGAATTCCTTCTAGGGTTTGGAGATAGACTCCGATGACCATATATATTCTGAAGCTACATTACCCAGAGTACTTGGATAAGTATATTTCATTTTGATCAAAGGGGATACCCAGGGGGGCACAAACCCCCACTGAAAATTTTTCCTTTGATTTAAATTAAATTTCAATTTGAACAAAGGAATGACCCCTATCCAAAATATAGAAGAAGAAAACCAGAAGATGGAGATCACATCGGCAAGATCATTGAGTAATATTGAAATGCATCATTTTTCTCCACAAATTATAACAATGATTTAAAATCAATCATCATTTTCATCATATTATATATATATATGTATGTATAAAATTGTAAATTTGGGTATCTCTCTTTTATACAGGTTTCATTAAAAAGGACTGACAAGGTACTGCAGTTAAATTTTTTTATCTAATTTTTCTTGTGTTCGTATATGGACAGAATTTTTTTTTCAATGTAGTTATCAATTTCTTTTTTGTTTTCAGCTAAAATAAAAATACCATCTACATAGTGGACATATATTTTAGGTTCAGTAACCTTTTTAAATAGCTGGTTTTCAACATGAGACATGTAGTAGTTTGAGAAGCATGGTCCAAATGGAATTCTCATACTAACACTGTGTATCTGTGTGTGTATAAAAATTATATATTATATATATATATATATGTGTGTCATCAAATAGATACAATGATTTTTTCACCTTTAGGCAAAAATTAGTTGTTTTGTCATTGGGCAAGATATAAAGCAAGCCTGATCCAGATTTTAACATCTTGCCATTGCACTTAAAGGGAAGTTTGCAATTTGCCATGATAAATTTGTGCACTGCTGTAGGGACTGGGAAGTTTTTGCCTGTAGCCACACATATCCAAATAGATAATGATCATTACTTTAAAATGATGGTCCAAAAGCAGACACAATAAAAACAAAGGTAAACAGACACATCAGTTTTTAAACAAAAAGCCCTTATCTAAATACATAAGAATGGTGTTTCCTTTTTGGGTCAATGATAAGAAAATTGAAAATATGACTAGTTTTCTACTGCTTACTCTAGTTGTGAGAACATTATCATATTGTGTCACACTTTATTCAGTAGAAAGAAAATTAGGAAACATCACTGTGTATAATATAGAACCTCTTCTTATACAGGGGCTGAAAATTATATTTTATAGCTTATATTCAGAGAACAGGGTATTAAATATCTTTAGCTTGTTCCAATCCTAAAGAAATGTTTATATCCAATCTGATGTGTAAAAATGTTAAAAATTCCCTTATATTTTAGATAACAGGAATTAAGCCAAAAGTAAATAAAAACAAAATACAATAAACACAGTCTTAATAGGGAACACAACACATGCTAACTGGCTTGTAGAATGAGTGATAAAATGAAATAATAAATTTTCTAATAATGATTAACACAATATAGGTTTGGGCTACAAAAGAGATAGATAAAGAGCAAAACTACATAATGCTTGGTAAGCCATTTGCAGTAAATCACCTCACAGCTGTACTTACCTTCACTGACCAATAATCAGTTTATCTGTGCTGCATAACAGTGATGCTTTGAGTAATAGTAATCAATCTGGTGCCAGTACCAGTGTGTGGACATGTTGTAAATGAAAACTACACCATGCTAGCCTGCTTTACACATCTGCCCAACAGAATAATATCTACTGCTTCCTTTAATTTTCTCACTTTCCAGCTGTTCCCTATTAATTGGATTTAATTCCAGAGAGGATAATGTGAGCTCTTCTCGCCTCAAATATAGTCTAACATACAAGCCTTTCTACTTATCCTTGGGACTGGAACCATTTTTGCCCTGGGGGATTCTGAATCCATAGAGCACCACCTCATTGCACTAAAAAATTGGTCATCCTAATCCTTTATAGCACTGGTAAAGTGAATAGGAAATTTTTGAAAACACATACAAATATGTGGAGTTCCCATACGAAAAAATGGTTTTGTGCCACATTTCATTCCTGAGGGAGGATTGTTAAATAACTTTCCTTTGTTTACTATTTTAAGTTTCTCAAGTCTGACTTAAAGGGAACAGCTGAGTTCTCTTTTGTATTCTTGTCTACATTTGTCTGGACTGCTAGAAATGCAATCTTTTATCAAACTGCTCTTCTGTGAGGAACCAACTTAAGCAAAGAGTGGTTGTGCATTTGAAAATCACCTGGATGTTAAGGTCCACTCATCCTTTGGATTCATTCAGCCACTTCTCCTCCTATTTCCTATCTTTGAAACAGAACAAGACAGTTGTTGCTTTAGATGGTACTCTCTTTTCATTCTATGGGTTACCAAAATCACTGCTGATGACCATTGTCTCCTTTTTAACATTCTTTCTTGGATGAAGTTCAAATAATAGATAAGGAATATAGTGAGAATGAGATAAATGAAGGAAGTGGCTTATATTATCCTGTTGAACAGATGTGTAATTTAGGCCAATCTTGATTTTAATTTCAGTGCTTTTTGGATTCACTAGGAAGAGAATTAGAGTGCCTCCTTGTGTATATAAACTAACCTGTGTTATATGGCTTGCTGAAAAGGAACTGAGCTAATTGGTATATTAGGCACCATTTTTGTTTTGTAAAAAAGAAACATTTGTTTTTACTTAGAGATCTGAAGAAAGCCCTAAAACAAATCAGCTGGAATCTTGTACCAAGAACAAAAGCAACACAAAAAATGAATTCAGTCAGCCAAACAACTCATGGAATGTTATTCAAAATTATTGTTATATCATACTTATGGACAATAATGGGTATGTCCCAATTCCTATAAATACAGTGGTAAATACTGTATGTGGCCTTCTACTTGGGATTCACCTTGATTCACTTCTACTTGCCACTTGCAGTTGATTACTTACTACATGCTGCTGGCAAATCTTGTATGTTGTTTCTGTTATAAATATTATTGTTCCATTTCCAACCTTCATTTTGGTTATTCTTATTCAGTAACCTTTTCCTAGATTACAACAATTATTGATGAACTTGTTGAACTGCAAATAAATTTTTTATGTTTATTTTTTGTATTACCCCTTGTATTTTCAACTTGTACTAATTAAAGATGACTTAAATAATCAACATTTTTGCAAACCCATCAAAAGTCCTTAATTTGTATTGCTTTATTAACATGACAAAATTTGCCTTTGAAGCATCAACAATCCATTAATTAGATGAATCCTTCTAAAAGAAATATTCATTTAATTTTCATGTGCATGTTTTATAGGGAAATTGATTACTTCCTTTCTCATGAATTAGTCTGAAGCTTTTTTTTTCCTTCTGTGGAATAGTGGATTACTTTCAACATCGGATAAATTATAAACAGTGATGATGGTTTCCTTGTAAAGAATACTTAACAGAAATGAAACCTTTGGAAATTATAACAAGCAAAATAAATTTAGAGGATACTCACTACAAAGTATCCTATTAGACAATTTTACATAAAGGTGGCTAAAAAAAAAATCAAGTTAGTTTGCCATGGCTATACAGCTCTACACATCCTTCAGGATTAAACCTTCTTGTAAGAAAAAACAAATTACATAGCATATGCTGTTCAGTTGTCATAGAGAATATAAAGTGGAAACTAGTTGATCACTAAAAATTTGATTTGAATACTGGAAAGCCACAATCTAAGGAAATAAAATTAAAATGATAAACAGGAAATCTCACGAGAATGTGCAAAGGCTGTAAAAGAGGCTGATGAAATTCTACATGAGTAAAGCCAATACTGAATTCAATGCTATGCGATGTAGAGTGAAGCAAAAAGTAGTATGGGGATATACTAGAATTAAAAAAATGGTTTTAATATAAAGTCTCTTAAGAGTGCTTTTATATGGAGTAAATTAGACCATGTGTTGATCTACTTTTTACATATACTTGGACTATTTTTTCTCAAGTCTGACTAAAAAATTGTCAATGCCTGTAGAAATCCTCAACAGCTTAAAACACACTAATGGAATGAGTTGTAAAGATGTGTGAATAACCCATGGAATACATAAATAGTCATATTTAATAAAAAAAACTACAACTTCTAAATCCTGCTACAGCAAACTATCTGCTTACTTAGTGACATGCCAGAACTACTTTGATAAAAATTGAAATCATTGGCATAATTAAATCCTCTTTTATGTTATAGAAATTTCAGTTAAGCTTGAGGGTATGATTTGAAGTTGTAGTTCATACAGAAAACAATTACTGATCTCTTTTCAAACTTAATTTTTAGCAATTCAAAATGTTTCAATTTTGAATTGACATGATCTATAGGTTTTGTTTTCAAATGTACCACAAAATGGGTTCATTGATCAAATTTTGTTGGTATAACAAACAGAAATCTAACATTTCATCATGCACAGCAGGTAAAAACTTAATGTCCTCTGAATATTGACAAACATTTTTTTTGTTAATACTATATGTCCTAATTTGAAAAATATCTATAAAAGAAAAAAATGGTAGTGGATTTGTTAAGGTGAATAAAAGCAAATTTTAATGAATCCTTAATACTCTTTTCTTAATACTCATTTCTCTTTTTCAAATTATTCCCTAAAATATTCAAATTAACCCCCTGTAGTGCATGTGCCTGTGTTTGGAATCACTATATCAGTCTTCCTACCAACATTTAAGAAGTGAAAAATAGTCACATAAGTGGGAACTGATGTTAAAAATGTTTAGAAGTTGGGAAATGGCAACTTAGTAATTAGTTTGTAATGTTTATTTTTACTATTTATTTTGTATAATGGATTATTTTCTATTATTTAACATTTAAACAGTTGTTTTAACAATAGCAATTACAAAAAGAATTGTTATATTTCATGATGATCCATTTACTTCAACATCCAGTTGTGACACCCACCAGTGGTCGCAGTCCAGCGCCAATATGTGATGTCCACTGGTCGCGATGTCAATATATGACACTGCGCTGTCGGCCTGTGGTCAACTCCCAGTTGCGGCATGAAGTTGTAAGGTTTCTTCTACCAGCATTTGGGGTTGACTCGTTGCTGCCACCAGCCTGTGTCCTGGTCGATCTACAAGTTGGTATCGAACCGAACCGGTCGATCGACAAGTTGGTATCGAACCGGGAACCGGTTCGATACCAACTTGTCGTTCTCAGCTCACTTCCAACATCTGGTTACCAAAGTAACTACTTTGATCTCAAGTCTAACCTACCCACATTGTGATTTTGATCATAGGTAGACAAAATCAATCAGGCATCGAGCCGTAGTGCAAGCTGAATCTGGGGTAAAGGTGATACCGCACAAGCATAAGTAAAAGAAAATAATAAAACAACTCAAGAGGTTCAAATATGTTGAGAAATAACAATTATTTTTATCTATCTGTTGAATACAGGTGTGTGTTTCTCTCCCAGCCCGCTTCTATGGATTCGTGACACTTTTTGCGTTTCTTAAGCGAGTTATGGTATCTTAAGTTGTTCGTCAATAAAAATGTGCTTTCGGTAGGAAGTCAAAAAAGATGTGGAAATCTTTCGGTCAGTTTCTGCAAGGCTGGTCTCCGATTTCTCAAACCAACTCCAAACTCGAACTGTCCTGGAACTGCGAACTCTCTGAAACTGCTGAAAACTCTTGAAAAAATTCCTCAGCTGCCTCAAGCAAGTCTGGGGTGGGGGGCCTGACGTGGTTTGGGTTCTTTGACAATTCTCAATTCCCAACAGGAATTCTCTTTGTTCTTAGGCCAGGAAAATTAATTACTTCCCATTTTTGGAAGACTAATCACTTTCCATTTTGGGGTTTCTCCCTTGTCCGTGAGGGAAGGTCGGAAGAGAGTTATTCTCCCAGACTCTTCCTCTCTCACATTGGTATCTCATACCAATCCCCTCAGTGGGTGTTAACAACTTCTCCGTCTTTCTCATACATTCACCTCTGCCTATCACCCATGCTACCAGTTGGCCAATGATCTCTCGGCAGTGTGGGCATGGCTAGACTGGCCCTCTTAGAATTATTATCGAAAATTTTGTTTACAAAATCCTTTTTTTCTTTTTCCTTTTCCTTCGGCCAAAACATTTACAAATCCCAGATTGCCGAATAATTCTTATCACATCTTAATTTTGGGGACACCCAAATCCACTTAGCCCGGACCTCTATTGATTCATTAATCACTGTCAAAAAACCGGACATCTGGGTTCTCCGCTGGTCAACCTTCAACTGGGTGGCTGTGCCCACCCGACAATTAAATTCTTTATTTTTCTCATGTCTTAAAATTCTCTTAACACCAGATGCTCATTTTCGAGATGCTATGTCTGACGTCAACAGTTTGAATAAGCAATAATAATGATTCCCTTTTCGACTCTCTTTTTTATGTCAAGATTTGTACATATACCAGATGGGTCTCTTCACTGGACCCAAGAACCAAAATTAAATGATATCTGAAAGATAACTAATAGCTATTCTCCAGGGTGGTCCCAGGCCAAATTTTCTCCATGGCTGCATGTGTCGGCTGGCTTTGTTTTTCTATCTGAATTCTGTTTATATTGGCGTGTCACCCCCTTATTGTGACAACAATTAATTTTGACAGAATCACAGTCTCGCTTTTTTCTTACTGATTTTTCGTCTTTTGCAAAAAGTATCTTTCTTTTGTAAATAAAATAAATTCTTTTTAAAGTCCCTCAGTCTATCTTTCGATATAACTTTTTCTTACCTTAAGTATTTCCCATTTTTAATTTCTATGGTTAATTAGTTAGCCAATTACCATAGCTAAATAGTGTCACACAGTGGGAAAAAAAACCTTAGTTAATCACCTCTGACATTGAACAATACAGGCAACTCCATGTGTAGTGGCTCTGAGGCTCTCCTCAGTGAGGAATTCAGCCAAGAGACACTAATTACAATGAATTTTTTCTGGCTACAGGCTAAATCTGCAATTGGGACTGAACTATTAGCAGTATATCCAGGATCGTAATGACATACAGTATCACTGGGCTTCCTAGACTGAAAACAGTCAGAGTAGAAGGTATGTTATCCTGATTGAAACTATGTGCACATGACTAAAGTGAAGTCTTCAAGTCAGAGGACATTAGCTGGGGGTCTGACTTACCTGGAGAGGCTCTGTCAAATCTACTTCCCCCAAGTATTCATACTTCTCCAAATTTCAACCCAGATGTTGGTATGCAGCTGAGATGTGGTAGAAGCTGGTGAGTTGCACAGCAACCATACAACTGCACCTAGTCATGGAACTAATGATGATGAAATTAGTTTCCTCATTTCAGCCATTGACAATCAGTCATTGTTATTTTTTTAAAACTTTATTTTCAATTAACCCGTATATAATTTTCCAAAAGCCTTTTATTGGTAGACCAACCACTGAAAAAAATTAATCTATCAATTATCATTGATTTATTTTATAATCTATAGTAGAAAAGTAGGTAAATCAACTTAAGGTAGTAAAGAGTGATTACTTCCCTTAGTCATTTTAATAGTTTCTATAAAATATTTATCACTACTTTTAAATGCTGCTCAATAGGGTGGCATTTAAGTTAGCTCCTGATTGGGCCTTTATCACAATAGGTAAAGAGGAGTAGATGCAATAGGCAACAATAAACTATAGAAGAATTCAAAATTGACTGCTGCATTTAAGTATTGCATTAATATTTAAGCTTACCTTTTAAAGTTCAATGATAATTCTTCTGCTGTCACTTGATTTAAAGACAATTTGATGTACGTAGGTCCTTACTTTCCATACAAAAATTATTATTTGATGGGTGACTTTTGCTGAATTTCACAATTAAGAAAAAAAAAAAACAAAAAAAAAACACCAAAAACAATTGCAGTAATGAAAATTTAGGAATCCAAAATTTCAGGATTGTGGGTCCAGATCCAGTCCGGAATGTTTTAATTTGCTCATGGAGTCAATCTGATTCCAAAATGTTGTATATGTTGGGAAACAACAGCCTCTAGGAGTAAAGTTGAAAAAGTGTGACAGTGGCACACTGATATTCACCTTTATTATATAGATTATTTAGACAAAATTAGTTCCCAAGCAAAATGAATCATTTAATTAATCTGTACTACATTTACTACATTTCTTAGACTGCAGTTTTAATTGTTAGAGACTTTCTTGCAAGTCACTCAGATGTCTTTGTCTACTATGTGATTGTCTTGATTCAACTTAGACTTTGTCATCACCTTCTTTGAGAGATAGACTTTGTCATCACCTTCTTTGAGAGATAGACTTTGTCATCACCTTCTTTTGTGCTAATCTTTTTCTTTTGAGGTGTGCTTACATTTTCAGTTACTGTTATATGAAACAAAATTTTTAACATGAAAAGATTTTGAGTAAAAAATGATTTATGTGTAATCAATGTGACATAGATACCATTGATTGTCTAAAAAATATAAAAAAAACAGATTAATTAAATGGTTCATTGGTTCTTTTAGTTGGTAATTCTTGATCTTTGTTTTATTGCATCTCAATATATTTCAAGACTTATTTCATTGCATTTCAATATTAAAATTTTCTAACAATTTCTGTCAGTTTTGACATTATGGGTACACTAGTATTTAATAAATAGTAACCGTTGTTGTGAAAGAAATTTAAGTTTGGCTTGCAATGTAATTGAAAGTATAAAGAAATACTTTACCTGACAAAAGAACCTTAAATACAAAAATAAAAAATGAAAAGCAATAGCAAATATTCAAATTATTAGAACAAGAAATGGACATTACTGAAAAATATCATGTAAATTTATATTATTTATTGATTGAAATAAAATAACATTCAATAAGATATTAAAATAGCAATTGTTTATTCAAATTAAATCATATTTTTTACAATATGACTTGATTAGCTTTCAGATATCACAGCCTTCTGTTTGTAAAAGAAAAACTTGTAATCAAGAAATAATCATTAATATCAACCTTTCAAAATTTTTACAATACCAGTTATGCAAATAAGTATCAGTTTTTTTTTTTTCAATTCTTTATTTATTAAATTGAAATAAATTAAATAATAATTGCATGAAACTGATAGCAAAAACAAAAAAGTGATTTTGAAATTAATGCAATTCATTTATTTTGCAGTTTTTACAGATAATCATACAAGTGCTTACAAATTAGAGATTGTTTTCTATACAGAATGTCTATGTACTGCATTTAACCAAGCACTCATCAGTAGCAACTGTATGAGAAATAACAAATGAAAAATAAAGTGTTAAATCATTTCAATTATTATAAAAACAACAAGAGAAAATAATATTAATAAAAGAATCAGATTCATTGAGAGGGAAACTGAAAATTTTGTCGTGAATGAGACTCCTCATGATCTAAAGGAGATGAATCTTTGCTGTTTGATTTTTTACCATTCAAGTCTTCACGACATATAGGACAATTGCCATGCTGAAAAAAAAAAAAAGAAGGAAAAGAAAGAATATATTTTCAACTAAAACATCAACATTAGTCAAAATTTTAGCAAAATCCTTAAAATGGTGCATACAGAGATTAATGATAATTTATTCGCTTAAAAATCCTTATTGTGAATGAACATCAATAGTTTTGACAATCACTGAAAGCAATAGAATTTAATATTGAAAGTATCAAGGTTGTTAACCAAATTTTAGGCTTGAAAAAACCTTTCAGAAAACAAATTTCCATACAATTCAGTTGTCAGTTTATTTTGGAATTCTATACAAATTTATTATTCAATTTAATCAATGATTATATATTAGTTACAGTTAATGCAAATATCTTTTCTTTTGGAGGTGGGGGATTTACTGTTTACATCACATATATAAATGAGGAACAAGTTTAATGCTTACTGTAACAGAATTGTTACAGTAACTGTTCTAATGCATTCAAATATTTGTTTCTACTTTAAACATTAAAGAATTAACTGAAAGTCATCAGGATATTACTCATAACTCCTGGTATAAAGCTGGAGACTGAGTCACTTGATATTGACAACTCAAACCATAATGCATATACTCATCACAGATTAACATTAAAACTATCACAAAAATAAGTCTTCCCTGATCAAAGGCTTTTAGCATTACTTCATTCAAATTTAATATAATTTACATGTTGAGGTGAATTAAAATAAGAAAAGGGAAAATTAAAATTATGAAAATACTGACCAGTAACAGCCATTTATCAATGCAGTCTCCATGATATTGATGTGTACAACCCAATTGTTTTACAAGTTCTTTTAGATGGAAATCCAGAAGGCAAATTGCACAATGCAAGCTTTTATCTGAAATATGTAAAAGGATTTTGTTAAATTAAATTTTTAAAAGTAATAAAGAAACCTCAAATTAATTTTTTCAGAAAAAACTCTGGAGATCTCTTAAATTTTTCCCACCTTCAATTATATTTGCAATGTTACTTGGCATTACATTATCCATAAGCAAGCTTATTTAGCTTTAAATCCCTCCCAAATATTACTTCTAATTTATTGTATAATCTTAATTGGCATTCACTAACAAAAGTCAGGCAATGTAATAGAAAAAATGTGGAGATTATTTTATCTGAAATAGTTATTTTTAAGAGAAAAAAATGCCTTTTCTATCTTCAGATCAAAGCAATCCTAATATCAGTTTTTGCTATATCTTTTAATGACCTAAAAATGTTCAAAATTCAAACAACTCCTTTTAGTCAATATAAAAATCTTTGAATATCTTTTTCAAGATCTTCAAACATACAAGAATAATAAAAACTACAATGAAAAATAAATTCAATTAGTGTAGATAAAAAATTTACTAAATCAAGTGCATGAGCAATTAACATAATAGATAAAAAAACAAAAAACTGCAATTTTGTTATTCAGTGGTAAGAAAAAGATTTAAAATAATTTTTTAGATAATGATTTGAAAAATATATTTTCATTCATCAGTGTAAACAAATTAACAAAATTTCATATGTAAACAATCTATAAAATATTTTGCAATATTTTTTCTTTGAAATTTTTAGTAGAAGAGTAGAATCACTTAGCTGCTGATACAAATATTGCTACTAACTTCGTTGTTTGCCTATCAAATTAATAGAAAGGTTTATTCACAATCATTGTTTCTATTTAATTATGCTGTGAATAAAAAGGCTTCTAAAATATAAAGTTTTAAGAATTGATGTTTATAACAGTGTAAATGGAAGAAAATAAAAATTAGTACACACCCACTTGTTCTTGTGTAATCTCTACTTTGGGTAATGAATCTATTGTATCCTTTTCTGCAGGAGGAACTCCACTTCCATCCATCTGGGTCAATAACTGTAAGAAAATGATAAACATTTTTCTTCATGATTAACACTCTAAAGCAAATAAATAATTCTAATGACATTTTAAAGATAAAAAAAAGATTGTAATTATTGCTAGAAATAGTTAAAAATATAATCAGTGTCATATAAAACTCACACAATAAGGCCACCAGTATAGGGACTGGTTCAAGCAAGGTAAGATTGTTTGGTCTCATTTACTCTCTCTCCAGTGTTTTCAAGAATCATGGCTAATGCATTAAACGACCATAAAGGAGGCAGAAGAGTCACCAAACTGGTGTTTTTCTAATGTAATTGTTAGTTTGACAAGGAAAGAGGAAATAGTTACTTTGGTGGAATGCTTGGGTAAGACCTCTGTAGCCTACATATATATATGAGAGAGAGAGAGAGAGAGCAAAATTGATAATGGCATCAGAGTCAATGGCAAGAAGATGGAAACTTGGCAACCTCAAAGTTATTTGAAGCTGTTAACAGCTTTAAGTTGTAAAAGACTATAGATTAAAGACTATGAAATTGCATAGACAACATCAGTAATGAGAGACTGAAGGCTATCTGCAGTAACAGAAGTATCTAAAAAATCAGACTGATGTACTCCCTGGTTATCACAATGGCTGTGAATCATGGACTTTAATAGTATAGAGAATAAGATACAGGCTACTTTTGAAAATTCCTTGATATTTCCTACAACAGAGAAGTAGAATAAAATCAAGCAAGTTAGCAGGACAAAATGAAGAACTAACCACAGTGAAGATTGATCAATTTGTTTTTTTTGTTTTTTAACGACTTATCAACCTTCTGTAGGTTATTTAAAGCCAGAAAGTATTTTTAGATTGTAAGATTTTGTTTTTTGGAAATAATAATTTACTGATACAAATATTATTTTCTAAGTGTATTTGCGTGTAAGTGAATATAACAAACCAAACTGGAATTGGATTTCTAATTCTGAGCTATTATCCATTAGACTGCCTGCACATCCAAGATTATAGCACCTAGTATTCCAAGAAGTCACCTATCAAGGCTCAATGTTACTTAACTTCAGTAAGCCATCGTAGTGAAGAGATTCAAACTAAAATGGTTTGAGGTGCAAATAAAGAGGAGAGGCAGACAGAAAGAGGTGGAGAGAACAATATCTTAGAATGGAAAGTAATGAAGTTGAGTCTCAGAACAGAAAGGGATGTTTGGAACTTGTTGCCAATTCATTTGTGGTACCTCTGCAGTCAGCCAGACTATGAGGCTATGATGAGAAATGGCTCTGTTCAGTCTTAAAATCCTTACCATTAAAATTAATATCTCAAATGCCTTATGATTGTTATGCTACCTTTCTGCAAAACTAGGCAAATATTGAATGCATGGGATTATTAGTACAAATGGATTTCTTGGGTTATAGAAAATGTTAAATGTTTCAGTGTAAGAAAATAATTGAATAAATGTAAGTAGTTTTGGTTCATTTCTACTAAAATTAGTTTTTTTTTTAAATTACAATAAATTTGAATCCAAGAATAAATCCCAATAAGATGTACAGGATGATTTCAAAATGACAAGTGGTTTCCTTTGTTTTTTCAAAGTCTTAAAAATGAATATTCGTGTTTTAAAGCATAAGATATTTACAACTTAATAGTAACAAAAATAATGTAGTTTATTCATGAAAACAGAAATCTAAAGGACAAAAGAAGATTTCTATTCATGGTCTAGTTTTTCAGTGAACAGTTTATCAGTAAAAAAACCCCAAAAAAACCAAAACAAAGAGGTAACAAAAACCTGGTTCATAACTGAATCCAATGCACCGGCATAAACTCCAATGTTCCCATATATATGGAATATGTTTCTGAAAAGATTTAAGTAAAAAAAAAATGATTTTTTTTTTTAAATTCAAAGACATCAGAGAATAAAACATAAAAATTAAAGATTTTATGCTAAATAAAATTTCACTCATACATTTACAGATGTAAAAGTTACATTGAAAGAAAACAAGGAAAAAATACAATATTTGCTATAAAACAAAAGAAAACAGAATACAACATTTTTATGCATCAACACATACACATATGACAGAGTTTGTGTGGTTACATATAATTTCACTTTTGCACCATGACTATGATGAGAACTGGATCAATCTTTAGAAGAGAAGGTTAGCTAAGAAAATGATAGTTTACAGGTAGAAAAATTTGATATGCAAATACATATATTTCAAGATTATAAATAAAGTTGAAGAATGAGAATTTAATATAAAGTAAAAAAGTTAAACTTGTGGTCAAGTTTGAATAGCAAGATATCTTTCTGAGAAAAGAATGTTTGATATCATCTAATTTTGAGTTGATTTTTAAAATAAGCTTCCTTTTTACATTTTTATTCAATAAAATGATGTAAATTTAAGTAAATAATTAAAATTATATTCAACAAAATGATACAAATTTTAAAAATATAATCTGAAGTGACAATTATTTTGACTGAAGTCAGCATGTGACAAAATAATTTTGTAAGGCTCACCAGAATCAATTAGGAAAAAACTTTCTAGAAAATTTTTCAAAGATATTTTCTCTTCATGAATTCATTAAATTTAGATGTTGCTTAAAAAAAGATGCAACATATTTATAAAAAATAGCTGAAAACATATTAACATTTAGAAAATAGGTTCAACTGAAAAGTAGATATAGAAAAAGGTTTAGTTATAACAAGCTTGTAGTTTTTTATGTTAGATAAAATGTACAAACTTTTCTTTCTATGTAAATTAACATTTCTTCAGTTTTCAAGTCATATTCACCAGCAGAATGTTTTTTACGTATATATTTATCATTTGTATTAATTTCTAAAGTTACTTTTAAAGTTTATCTCTACTCTATAGAAAAAAAAAATCATTCTAATTAGGTATCCTCTATACAGAATAAGATTTTGTTTTACTCATATTTACATGGTCAGCATAGTCTGGGAACAGCCTTTCAAAATTCTGAATAACTTTTCTGAATATAGCAAGAATAGTAGAATATTTGTAAGAGTTCTTGGATTGCAAAGGAAATATTTGTTGCAGATTATTTCCACAATGCAGAGAAAAACTCACAAAAAAAGTTCAGATTTGAATATCAGAGGCAGAAAGAAATGTCGAAATCTCAATTAGCAGGTACTATGTCACAAATCACAATGCACATAACCAGTCAGAAAAATAACTTACTAACCAATGACTGCGGTAGCCAAAATACACAAATTTTGTCTTTCATCTCTGATTCAAGAACACCAACTACTTTTATCAACCAAGCATTTTTTTTTTCATTCGTCGACAACTAGGAGAGGACAGACAATATTAGCATATCAAAATACTTTTATGGCAACTCCTGTGACTGACTTCTAATTTGAATATTCCATCTTCAGCATATCATGCAGTATATGTGCCCTTTTTTTGGCAAGTAACTTTCTTTTTGCTACATTTTCAGATACACGTGACATGCTGTCACTTGGTTTGACGAGGTAATTCACCGTTTTCTTCGCTATACTCCCCTCTGATCTCATTATCACAAATCGAACAGCTTGGAGCAACTCTCTTTACTCTGGTGCTTCGTCGTAATGGAACTATCTCCCTTACATGCGTTGGAGAGTCATCCCCTGAGGAGTTATCAGGCATATCTTGAGTTTCCGGAATCTGTGCTTGTGGAAGCATCGGATTCGCAGATCTCAATTATTTGATCACTTTCAGATGATGAATCATCATCAGATTTGCACATTGCTGTATCAGAGTCAATGAAAAGGTGAAGATCTTTTATATGCTGAGACATCCCATCAACTATTATTATTTGTGGACTTACAATGTCCATCATGCGACCCACTTGATACCTGGAGGTACACCGGCCATGTGAGTTTTCACCCACACTCTGTTCCCAATTTTGGATATAAAGTGGTAATGTTGTACTAATTCCCTTCACTTTCAGTTGGTAATAGTGAATCATATTGGCAGGTGCATTAGTGAACGATATATCATCCTTCGGCATGATATTATGCCAGTACACTGCCTCTATTATCAAACTCTGCTTTCTTGCTGCAATTCTCTTTATACTCCAATGAGATCTTTCCACTATACCATTTCCTGCAGGAACATATGCACAATGAAAACAATGTTGGACTCCTGACTCATCCTAGAAATCTTTAAAGGACTTACTGCGAAATGCAGTGTCATGGTCAGTTAGGATTTCTGATGGTGGGCCTTGTTCAAAAAAATACTTTTTGAAGTCGGCGTCGCCATGTCACAAATCGACTTGGGCCACAATCAATCACCGTAAGGTAGTGTTGCCCAACATAATGTGTAATATCCATTCCCAAGCAGGTCAAGATTCCAGTCACACTTCGGCTGCCATGTGGCCATTGACTTGAGCCTGGGTCAATTGACTGGCATTCTTTACATTTTCTGACCACTTCCTTGACAGTCGCCTTGGATGTCATAGGGTATGATAACTAGATAATGACAGACAGCCATTTTGTTGCTTTTTATGAATATGAAGGAGTTCTTAAAAGTTCTTAGACTGACTAAAAAGAGAAGGGAAATAAAACAGTCTAAAGTTTAGTCATTTGATCAGATTTGGGGAAGTTTTCAGCACTCCCATTCCTCATTAGGTTAAAAGTTCCCAGCTTCATATTTCACACAATGTTAAGGAAATCTTAGAAGTATTTGAAGTCTACTATAATAAATTTGCAATATGACATTTACAAGTGAAGACTGCTAAAGCTAAGAAAATGGGTTTAATATGAAATTAAAATAAAGTGTTTAAATACTTGTCTTATGCTTTTGGTTTGACAAAATGGTCAGATTTACACAAGATAATCAGTAGTAATAGAAAATGGACTTATGAGAATCCAAAATAAAAAAAAAAACAATCATGGCTAGATCAAGAGCAACCTTCAACATCTTACCTTAAATGGAATCTAATGGAAAGGAAATATTTCCCTCCAATTAGATTCCACATGTTCTTTCCTCTGGTATAATTCAAAAAATTCTTTATGAATTTTTGAAACCTAGAACCAATCTGCTGTTACCACCCAATACTACAGTAAATAAGTAGCTCATTTGAATGATAAATTGGAAGAGAAAAGATCTTTTTCAGGGCCAGTAAGTAAACAAGTGATTTTGTTAAATAACAAACTTCATCTTCAAGTGATTATGGAGCTGGAGTGTAAAGTTCTTCTTACACTTGTGGTATATTCTCCAGGCTTGTTACCTTTTTCTGGTCAGTAGTTCCAACATGTTCAACATTTCAAAAGATTCCAGAAAGAATTCAGTGAATGAACACCAACATTTTTCTCTTATGATAGAATACACAATTTTACTGAAAGGTGGTGTAAGGTCATAGAAGACCAAAGAAAATACTTTGATGACTGAATAATAATTAGGCTGTAAATTTATATGAATAAAAACTTTTATAAAGAAAAAGAAAATAAAATCCTGGAAATGTTTGTATCAAAAAATGTAAAGGAAATAGAATGAGTATTAATTAAAATTCTGCCTTTCCAATGAAATAAAACTTCCTCACATAAAATGACTATGTTTAATTTAAAAAAAATATGTGTCACTGAAGACCATCACTTATGTGTAACTTGCATTCAATATTCTTTTTCATAGAATAAGCTTTTTATTATTTGAAATGAATTTTAGGGCTATGTAATTCTCAAAAATTGGAATAAAATCTGTTTCATCAACACTCATGAACAGTATCATACCAAACTGCATTTCTTTATTTATTTTCCTTTTAGGATAAAAATATTCTTTATATCTATGAATTAGAAGACTAGATCTTCCTTGAGCCACACAAAGTGTAGTTAATAAAAATATTTATTAAACTGTGAATAAATATAGCTGCCAAATTAAAGTGAAACCATGAAGTTTATTTTAAGTATTATCATCTTAAACTTTTAGCACACTTAAACAATATTTATGTTTAGGTTTTAAAATAATAGAATTTTCAGTAAGGTTAAAAAAATGGGTAAACTTACATGGACAATCCAGCATTTGCTGCATCTCCAGAGAGAGAAGGTATTGGCTGTAATAACATCCTTCAAAAATAAACATAAATAAATACTGGTGTATGTGTGTGTGTGTATATATATATATATATATATATATATATATATATATACACACACACACACACACACATGTATAGAAATGATATCAAATCAATTACAGAATAGAAATAATTGAAAGAAAAAGGCTGCAGTGTTTAAAGTCAAAACATTTCATAGTAATGATTATTTAACATTGAGAAAATAGTTCTTTGTCTTAATCTATTTGAGAACATCAATTTAAAAGAAAATGAGAAATTTTATGGATAGCAATACTTATCTTATATATCCAACATTATTTTTCTAAAGAATACATGAAAATTCTCAATGTTAGTGAAGAATTTATACACAATTTTCTCTTGAAAGATTCATATGGATATATTAAATATTTTTATATTCTTTTCGGATTTTCTCATAAATCAAAAACACAAAAATCATTTGATAAATTATAAACAATTCTTAAGCTTGCATTACTCATTGTATATCATATTTAAAGTCATATAGGACAGACGTTTTTTAAAACTTCTATTTGTCAAGATGAGGCTTTTCTAAAGCTTATATCTACCTTGGCTACAATAGACTAAACTGTTTAATGACTATTCTCTGTTGAAGTGGTGGTGGTGGTGGGAGAGTAGATCTTCTATTGCCATCAGATGGAATGATGATCATTACTTTTTTCCTAAATTTGATTTGAAGTCATCATTTCTTATTCTTTCTGCTCACTTAATAATTGCTGAATGATAAGATAAAAGAAAAAAACATTTTTAAACTTAATATTGATTATGCATTTGATTTTGAATTTAATTATTTAAAATCTAGGATCATTAAGAAAATTACCTGAAATTGTGGATCACTTGGTTATGGAGAGTATCTTCTTAAGTAAAAATAAGGAAGAAACAATTGTTTTAATCTTAATTTTTTTTTTTGTCATTTTTATTTCTTTCCTTCTACTTCTATTAGATTATCAACTCTATTTTTAACTTCCTCTGTTGCCTGTCTAACATACTTTCCAGAGTGCATGCCACCTGCATCCAAAATTATCTATCATTTTTAACAAAAACTTTTAATTTGCATTAATTCATATATTTGTGCCAATGCATATGCCCAAGGGAGATGCCTTTGCTTTTATATAAATTTTCTGAGCAAAGTTGTCTTTTGTTCATTTAAAAATCAAATGGTAATACTTTCAGCTTTTTTCATATTTTGCTTTAATAATCATTATTCCAATCTTTATTCATACTTAACATCCTTTTATCTTTATAAAATTTTCCCATTTAAACAAAATTACTTTATTATTTACTCATAATTATTAATAAGAAAATGTTTAATTACTTTACATTTGGTTTTTGGGAATTAAAATTTATTTTACTGTAGGCTAAAAAGTTTCTAAATATTTTTTTACCGAAATTTCAATTGCTCATATATTTAATGTTGATTAAGTAATCAAGCAAAGAATGTTTGTTTTTAGTTATTCAATTTGTCTTCATGGAAAATGATATCAAATAGTCATACTGTATGAAATAAATTACTAAAATACATTTTTTTTTGCTAAGTTCTGGTAAAAAAATTGAAAGGATTCAAGTTTTTATTTACAAACAGTATTCCAACAAGAAACAATGGCTTAGCTTTAGTAATCAAAGAGAAGCGTATGTTGCTAACTTGTGAGTACATTGGCCAATGACAACAAATGAAGATGCTTACCATTCAATATTTAAGTACCGTTCTGAACCATCTCTCTCTTCAGCATGAAGTTGTCTTCTCCTCAGCCTTTGGGACAATCTGTGAGTGCTTTCTCTTTCTTCATTGTCAATGTCTGACAGCCAAATGCTTTGTGAGTTCCGGAACTAAAAAAAAAAAAAAAAATGTAATTGCTAATTCTTTTAGTTTGTCAATATCATTTACTTTTATTTCTTTGCTTTTAAATTAGGTACCTCCACGAAATCGCTAAAAAAAGGGCATAGCTTGATTTTGGTATGACAGACATTAATTTGGAAAATCTTGCAAAAATATAAATAATTGTCAGATGTTAATGAAACTTTCAGGAACTATTCACAGATGATCGAAATTATTATAAATATGTTTTTTTTTATTAAAGTCATGGCAGAAATATTTTTTTAAATATTTATTACCCCCCCCTAACTAATTTTATGAAAATGCTAGAAATTCGATCGCATAAGGTTTTAGTGATTATAATAGTTAAAAAGCACAAGGCTTTGAGGAATGCAAATCATGTTTTTTTTAATTGGACTCCCCTACCTGAAAATCAGCTCTGAATTGTAACATACAAAACTCAATAAAACAAAGATATTATTTAATTTCAAATGCTTTTATTTGCTTTTTAGTTGTTTTATGAATATGGACAATATTTTCTGAAAGCAAAAAATTTTTTGATGAAAATGAATTTTTAATACAATTATTTGTTATTTCTTAATTATAATAGATTTTTACATTTAAGTTGTTAAAATATTATAAAATTAGTTAAAAGCTGCATCGGGTTTCCTAAGTCTCCTTATGAGATAGATCTTTTTTTAGCGCGTTGTAAATTGTATCATTTTGACTAATCAGAAGATCCGCAGTAATTAAAAAATGTGATTTTGTGTTTATAATTGGGCTGTAATTATAAAGTATGGAAGACCAACCAGAATATAATTAAGTTGCGTTATTTGAGTTAAGCATTGTTCTCCACTGTTAAGGCCTTTACTTTTGCAAAACACGTGTGGAGAAGTTAATTTGATTTTTCAATTTCAACTGAGAATGGTACCTACAATTGTCAGTATCATCTTATGAAATTTATATGATCTTATTTTTATATTAATCTCAGTTATGACATTTTTCCATAAATGAAATATCAAAATTAATAATAAAATGAATGGAAATACAAATAATGCAGTAAAATGTAATAAATGTACATAAAAATTATAGTATTTTATGTACACTTCTGATAAAATTTCTTAAGAAAGGTACCTATAAATTAGATACCTTTCTTATGAAATATGAAATTTAATGTCACTCTTAACAGTCTTATTTTAATTTTAGAATATATTTTCCATAAAGCATAATAAACGTAAAGGTGAAAGCTAAGTACAAAAAAAAAATTAGAGAGCTGAAAGTTTTCCTTAAAAATAACGAGGTAAATAATTTGTTCACTTAAATGTAAATTATTTCACTTTTCTCCTTCCGTAGAACAAATTAGCCTCACGGAATCCATCAATAGGTCATTCATCACCTGTCAAGTGACGTGAAAGTTTATGACCGGCTTTGTTTTATTTTCAAATTACATCTTTTTTTTGCAAAAAAGCTAAGTTAAGTTTGTTCAAAAATATTTTAAATAAACATTATAATTTCTGATTTTCTTAAAATAAGTTTTGAAAAAATGATAATTGATATTTAAAAGAATTTCAAAGTGAGGTTTCAGTTTTTTTATAAAATGGAAAAAATGGTCAATTTTGACTCAAAAAAAAAAAAACCCCAAAAAAACAAGATTTTTTTTTTGAAAATTTCGGACGTGCTACGAACGATTAAAAAATGGAAAAAATACTCCCAAAATACTTTGATCTTTCCTCTTAAAAATAACATAAACATTTAGACAATAAAATTTTGTTTTTGTCAAGTTTGGCATCTTTTTCATCATGCTATACTCTTTTTTTAGTGATCTCGTAGATGTACCTATTTTAAATCATTTAAATATTGAAACAATTTGGGGACATCCCTGTTCAAAGATTCCTTTATATAATTTTATCAACTAAATTGCATTACTTCAGTATTGCAGAAAGACAAAATAGAAAAGTAAAAAGAGAAACAACTCCTTAGGAACATTAAAAAATATGTTGATTTTCAAGCAGTTTTCATGTTAAACAACATGATTGCTAAGCAGAGATAAGCAATAACTGCTGGCAAAAACTGTTAGTCCTGAAAAATATTTGAAATTTCAGTTAGATTAACTTTTCATCACTAAACTTATATTTAAGATGCTAAAATATTATTTTTATAAAACGTTACCCATCTTCCATTTGATTACATAAGCAATGAAAAATGAGAATGAGATCTGAAAAGGTAAAAAAAGTATTTAAAAAAATTAATGACAACAATATATTCTAAAGTATAAAACTTTAAGTTTGAATTACAGATAAACACTTAATTTTAGAAATTATATATAATAATGCCTCAATTAAATAGTTATGAACATAATGTTAGAATATAAAATTATATTTATTCCAATAAAAACTAATTCAGTTTGAAATTTTGAAAATATCAATAAATATATAAAAACCATATTAGTGTATATGAGGTACCTCCACTTTTTAGCTGAAAAACAGCAAAGCACAATGAAAAAAGGCCCCAAACTTAATAAAAATAAAGTTTTACCATCAAAATGTTTATGTTATTATTAAGAGGAAAGTATTTTTTTTTTTATTATTTTATTAATTTTTTTAATCCTTTCTAGCATGTTTGAAATTTGGATTAAAAATATTTTTTTTTTTTTTTTGCATCAACAGTTGACATAATATTTATGATTAGTGGTTTTGTGCTTTTTCCAGTGAAAAATACATTGATTTGGAAATTCTTTCAAAAATCAAATAATTGTTATGTCGGATTTTAATGAAACTTTCAGGACTTCACAAATGAATAAAATTATTTTTGAAATTTTTTTTTTTTTATATATATGTTTTCCCCCACTTATTTCATGAAATTTTGAGAGATTAAATTTTCATCAGAAAATTTTTTTTATTAGTAAAATGCAGGACTCCTTAGAGAATGAAAATAATTTTTCTTTTTTCAAACTACTACTCATTTCTTGAAAATCTGCTTTAAATTGTAAAATAAAAAATGCACTAAAACTATTACATTATTTAAATTAGAAAAGCCTTTAATTGTTTTTATAAGTAAGATTTATTAAAGAAAGCTTCAAGAATGCTTTTTCATTTTTAAAAATTCATTTTAAACCTCAGGTATCAAAACTTATTGGAGGTACCTAAATTTTAGAGAATGAAAAAAGAGAAAACAAATACAGAAATAAAAGGAAAGAGCTATTATTAGTAGGCTTAAGACATTCAGTAAAATAATTTAAGCATGTACACTTTTTAATATAATAATCACAACATCATATTAACTTATGAGAGAAGTTTTTAATAATCTATTAAAATATTTATATTTTATTATAATCATATTGTATCACTGTGTGGGTTTACAGATGAAGGGAAATAATTCAATTATTCTTTTGTTTAAAGTATTGTTTACATTTAATCTCAGAAGAGACAATAAAGGGAGATAATTTACGTGTCATGCTATTATGTCAAAAAAAATTTTCTACAGCTGAAAAAAAGGCTGAAAAATGAACTAGACAAAGAAAATAAAAAAGTCATTGAAAATTAAATATAACTGATACAAAAGTATACACAAGGCCAGATGGATTTTATTGATTAATTCTTTTGAATGTGCTTTCAATTTTCAGAAATCATTTTTAGAATTTTTTTAATGTAATAACTTACATCCATCCATGTCAGACTAAATCTTAATTATTACTAAGAGAAGCAATAATAATAATAATAATGATAATGATTCACACATTGTAACAATTATAAATATAGGATTTTCTGGAAGATGGTGGGTCAGATTTTTAGTGGGGGTATAGTCAAATTTTTGTAGAAACAGTTTCTAATTATGTTGATTGTTTCCTGGGACGTTGGTAAAGAGGCTTTCAACATCCAGAGAGGCCATAGTATTTCCTATGGATGGGTGTGTATAAAGAAATTATGTGGTTGAGGGTTTTTATGAGTAAAGGTATTTGGGATATGATAGATCAGAATGGAAAATCTCGTTGGTAATCACTGACTATTTTCTTGAGTTTTAAGCTATCAACATCAGCGTTGTTTGCTGTGATTACTTTATTTACATATTTTTTAATGTGTCTGCGGGGTTTTTCCTTAATCTGGTGAATTTTGTTGTTATCTAAGATGGATTGTAATTTCTGCTTATAGTACTGTCTGTTGAAAACCACATAATTATAATTATTGGTTTTATCAGCATGTCGAATAACAATATTGGTGTTGTTATTTAAATTTAAAACAGCTGACTTTAATTTGTCTGCAAGAATATTGTTATGTTGACTGTGTAGTGAATGTTTTTTTAAGCCTTTGTCTTTTAGATTTGAGTGTTACCTTAATTAATTGTTACCTTAATTAATTTTTCTGTTGTGAGTTGTTGGATAGATTGGTATAGTATTTCCATTTTCTTTGAAGAGGATCATAATTAGGTTGGTGGTGATAATTTAGACCAATACCGTTCTCCTGCTATCATTCCTACATTATTTAGCAGTGGACATGGCGTGTTAAAGGTTTTCTAAAAATAGAAGTGATGTCCAGATCAACCAGTCACGTATAACATGTGACTGCTGAAAAAGGCATACATTCCTTTTTCAGATTTCCACACTAAAACGACAATGGCTATAAAACTAGTCGAAAGCGCTTGGAATAATAACAACTATGGACAATTTTTATATTCTTTAACCCCTGAAAAATGGAAAAATGTTAGAATGCTGGAAAAATTTTAAAAATTAAAACTTCCTTGTCTGTTGTTTTCAATGAAACATGGTTGAAAGAAAGGTTGCTGCCAATATATATATATATATATATATATATATATATATATATATATATATATATATATATATATTATACATACACATATTACACACACTTTATTATAATGGATATTTTTATATTTCAATACATAACATTGCATCTCATCAAATGAGAATTATTACAATTTTTAATATTTACTTGCAAACAAAAAATGCTTTTCCCATGAAAAAATGAAGAAAAGAAAAAATAAGAAGAGCAAGAAAGAAACAAAGACACAAGATATAGTCTAAAAAAGAAAGACACAAGATATAATCTCTTCTAAAAAAGAAAAAAGAAGAAAGAAAATAAGAGCAAGAATGAAATAAATACACAAAATATAGTCTCATCTACAAAGAGAAGGAATAGAGAAAGATAAATATAAAGATAACATTGAAATGTAAAGTAGCCAGACATGTTGATAATTGGTTCAACCAATCAAAATAGTCTATGTTCAGTAAGATGTCATGAAACACAAATTTAAAATTACAACGAATACATATGGAATATTAGAAACGGAAATTTTTATACAATGTTGACAACAAACCACTGACATTTTCACTGAGGAAGCAACTTAATTTAACAATAATTATTTTATAGTATGTAAATAAAAAGACTCTAAGAAATAAAAGGAAAAAGTAAGAAAAAATTAATAAAATAACCAAACAGAAAATTAAATCAAAATTTTTTTTATAAATAAATAAAAGTAACCAAAACTTTTAAGTATATAAATCATATAAAATATTAGAATAATAAGATAATAAATTATATAAATTATACTCAATGTAGTGCAACAGTTAATTAAAGGGTTTTTATACGGGTATTAATAAAACAGAAGATAATGTTAAAAGGCTAGCCAAACGGGATTGTTAAATTTTAAAGTTTAGCAAGATTGTAGGGTCAAAGGCGAAAAATATTTACAATTGAAAGTTAGTTCAAATCTTTGATTTAACAACTCATCCCTATTCAAAAATCTGATTATCAGCATTTTCTCCTGTAATCACAAGGGTCATATAAGGACCTACATGTTCTAGCTAGTTTTAAGATTTTCCATTTAACTTTAGGGGTTTTATTTTCTTCTTTCAACTTCCAAAAATATTTTGAATGTGAAGTACTATTTCTATAAGTGGCATTGGTAAAAGAAGATAGGTGTTTATACCAACAATCTTTGAAAGTGTTCTTGGTGCTGCCAATATAAAACTTTTCAACCCTTGGATTTTCTATTGAAGAGATAGACACACAAGGGATTCAGTTAAACATTTGTTAGACAATGGGCATTGGTTAGGATTCCTACAATTACATTGGTTGCTGTCATTAACAATATTTGCATTAGTACTTGCAGTATAGTTATTATTATGAAATTGCTTAAATGTTTTATTGTTTATTTTCTCAAGATTATTAATACAACTATAGCTAAGTTTTAATATATTTTTATAAAAAAAAATTTACTAAGGGGATTGCCTTTTGGAAAATGTTTGGCAATTAATTTTAGAAACTTATGGCCTAGCTTTGTACTAATTGGTTAAATGGAAGTGTGCATCAGATGATTTTCCTGTTTCTATTTCTTTTCTTTGAACTACTGTCATATTCTATAAACTGAATTTCAGTGGACTTATACCCACTATTTCTAAGAACTTTATTATACACACTTCTATATTTCTCAAACACCTCTTTGTTAGAAGAGCATTTGCTAATCTGACGTTCTACAAAGGAAGGAATATGCCAGATTACAGATGGTGGATGATTAGAATTAGGATGGATATAGATTGGAGTCCTACTATTTGCTTGATTGGTGCCTTTGAAACAAAAATAATAAATAATGCCTCAGAGAAAAAATATTTAGTTAGTGAATATAATCAATAGAATTGTTGTTGTTTTTATGCTGAACATTGCCTCATTAGTTGTTTAATAAGTTTAAAATGTCAAAGGAGCAAAGGAAAACTAATAATGATGCCTTCTATAGAATGTAAAGATCTACATGAAAATATTTTATATAGGATAACAACAGTTTGGGTCATTTAAATCTTACAAAACAAATTTAATATTGATCAAAATAGTTGTGTCTAAATCTGCTATGTTATAAAAAGATATTCATAAAAAGAGATCATAGTTTTTAAGACAAAAAAAGCTATCAGTAAAAATACCCTACTTGATGCTTGTTGCAAAAGTTGTATACTAGATATCTTTTTTGTCATTCAAATAGGCAAAAAGACAATCAGAAAAGATTATATAATGCATAGTATTAACTCCTCAATCACTTGCTGCTCATGGTTATTAGTTCTCGTATATTAAATTCATTTCTATGTGCCATTAAAATAAAATACCTAATATTTGTTAAAAATCTAACACATTGGGGAAGGAAAGTTTCAGGTTAAATACTGGCATGGCCAATCACATTTTCATGTGCTGTCTTTTAATTCAAAATAATTCTTATTTAATCACACAGACAATTTAGTGGATATGAATATCTCACAAGATTGCTGTCTAACACCTCTGCATACACACAATGGAAGGATATTGAAAGAATTCTCTAAGAAGAGACAATTTTTTAATAATCACATTAAAATTATTTTCAGGTCTTCTAATCATGTATTTAAAAATTCTAAACAATACAAATATTAAAACCTGCTACACATAAGCCTAAACGAGAGTTATTGGTTGTAGATGTGTACGAAATTTAGCTAAGTCTGGCACAAAGAATCAAAATCACTAAGTAGGTGAATGGCCCTCAAGATGAGCCTATTAACTATCAAAGTGCACTGTAAAAAATAAATTTAAAAAATTAATTTTAATTTGAAAACTGTTGATATCTTTACAGGTTTTATTTTTAGCATTACTAAATATTTATCATATTTGATATGATACAATGCTAAAAACACAAAATAACAATTTTTAAAGGACCACTCACATCAAACCTGTTCAAATTTAAAATTTCTTGAAAATGAGAAACAATTTTTACAATGAAAATAATCTCAAAAACAAGTTAAAAATGTCTCATCTTCATATTTTCCTTTTGTTTATGACCTAATCAAGCAAAATACAATCACAATACATTTTTATTTCCAGAGTCAAAGAATGAGCTGCCACTTTACCATATGATGATACTTAGACATTCAGTTGGACTGTTATGGAGCCAGCTGTTAAGAGGTATGGGGGAGGAAACTGCAGGAAAGGCTGCACCCTTCCTGATAACTTCAAGTCTTCATACCTCTGTAAACTGGCTGGCAGCATCAGCATCTTGTGAGGGTGGATTGGTTGGCAGGGTGGAAAAATTTCTGTAAGCAGAGGTAAAAAGTTTGAACATTCTGCTATCCAGGAAACAATGAACGGCAGCAGCAGTAACAGTCAGGAGTTGTATTCCTGTCAAAAAAGAAAAAGGAGGGGAATTGGGTGTGCCCGTGAATGATATTCTAAGTGAGAGGTTAGCAGGAGATGGTAGAAAGCAAATTCTGCCAATATGCAACAAATAACTGGATCAATTTTGCAAATGACTTTCAGAAGATACTGAAAAAATGGAAGAAGAATCAGTACAAAAAATTCAGTAGTCCTTAACAAACTGTGTGTGTGAGTGTGAGAAAAAAAAATCAATTCCTTGGTTCCTCTAAATTCTATGAAGGGGAGCTGAAAAGTTTACCCACCATTTCCCAAAACCTGAGCAAAATAACCTAACATTATTTTTTAAGACTTCTTAGATGGGCCAAGGAGTTTCAACATCCCCTGTACTTCTGCAATAACAATTTGTCATCATAGTTTTATAGCTTTTAAAGAATTATTTTCCCCCATTCTAAATTAGCCTTACATCAAATGAGAGATTAATCTCATAGATCATTAAAACTGGTAGTTTCAATTTTACATATAGACGTGTAAACAATTTACTAAATATAATTATTACTTCTGGTCTATATCTTCTTAATTAACTATGAATCTTTTATTAAATATTAGTAATTTTTCATATATCAGTCACTCTATATATTTTAGGTAAATCTCTAAGTGGAACAACTGCATAAATGCAGAATTATATACAAATTACAGAAATACTCAAAATACATGCTTAATATATTAAATATGTTGATTGATTGATTGACCCGTTTTCAGCACCTCTGCTGAAACATGGATTTTTATTCAGGAATATTTCAGAACATTCCAAGTGGTTTAAGAGGTTTTAAAATTGTTTTCAAAATATCACAAGTTATACAGTTAGGGGTATTTTAAAACAGAAGTTGTATGATTCAACATGCATACACTATTATCTATAGAAGTTGGAAGTATTTTATTTGGGCAGTAGGCACATTTTTGAAGAGCATGTTAAAATTTTGAGCTTGGTAATAGTTGCTATGTATTTTGTACTGCTTACATTCTATTAAGATATATTTGACTGAGAAATTGGTTGCAGTAATTACACTGAGGTGTATTTTCTGCCTTGTGCGTGTGTCCAATTCTTATTCTGTTGAGCACTATGTCTTATCTGCAATCAGCTGATGGCTCTCTATTCTTCTTTCTTACTGTCTGCTGATGTTTTTATAGTTTATTGTTTGGTAACATGTCCCAAATTGCTTGCTATTTTCTCTTGATCTGTTGTGTAATTTTGTTTTTATAATCTGTATATGGTAGTTTGATGTTGGTTATTAAATATGTTGTATCAGATGCTTTATAGAATTTGTTTAGAATAAATATTTTTTTCTCTGCAAAACAATATGAACATTACTTGCATTATTTACATTATTTGGACTGTTATCCTCATCTTCATTGCCATATTCACAGCATTTTCATTGGACACTCTGGCCTTCTTCAGGTGATTGGAATTTCGAACCAAACCCTTTACTTCATCCACCGGGGTAGATTATTCTAGTCCTATGTGCTATGCCCCTTCCAGATGTTTCAGTTATTTCCCTTTAATTCAACTCACCAAGTTTTTTGATTCACCACTGCTGAATTCACAACTCTTTGGGTCTAGTCACTGGATCTAACCAGTGTCTTTATCCACTGGGCCATGTGTCCTTGAACACATCTGTGTATGAATTTTTGGGACTTATAAACCTAATGTCTCAGCAACCATTTTTTACCAGTGCTCATATTGCAATTTTTTTATTATTATTTGCATTTTTTTACCAGAGCTTATATTGCAATTTTTGTTGTTATTCATTGCTTTTCTCTAGCACTCCTTATTACTGGTTCCCATATTGTATTCATTTCTATGCTTGGTCAGCTCAGGAGATTTTTGTGGCCTAGCATATGTGCCGATTCCTTAAGTTTTCTTATTTTCCAGTGACGCTCTCTATTATTTCAACCTCATCCCACAGGGGATTGTGATCTCCCTTTTCTCTCCATATGTGATCAGCTACATTTAATTTTTCTATTTCTCCTTTTGTTAGTACTTTACGGTGCTTGTGTAGTCTTGCTTTAAGGGGGCAGCCTGTTTCTTCTTTATATTTCTTATCACAGCTCCTTAGTCATGTTCTCATCTATTGAGGGGGGGGGGTCTTACTCAGAAGAGGTGTCTGCAGTGTTGAACCACTTTTGAAGATTGTCCTGATGTTATATGGACCACAGATCCTTTGCATTTTCTCCAATAATCCCTTCACATAAGGTAGGCAGACAAGCTGTTTTCTGAGTGCTGTTATCCTCTTGTACCTTTCTATCCCAGTTTGTTGGAGATGCTGCCATGTACCCGGGGTAGTTGTTACATTGTAGAGTACTACTTATATTGACTATTTCTTATTCATATGTTTCTGGAGCGCCACTAATGACTTTTGCTCTATGTTGTAAGCAGCAGACGATCCCTTTCTTTTTCTTGAGGGGAGTTGAAGTTGAGGTATTGTCCAGTGAATGTTGGCTTGCAGTATATGGACGTCTTGAACCCCTGCTCTGTTAGAGATATTAGTACATCCAAGAAGGCAAGTTTGTTGCTGTTTTCTTGTTCCATTGTGAAGTGTATCAATGATCTTATTGAGTTCATATGATTCGGTCCAGTAGTAGCTGGATGTCTTCCTGGTGTGGTCAGAGTATGAAGGCAGCATCTACATATCTCAGCCATAGGGTTGCCTTTAGTGGTGTTGATTCTAATGCCATTTCCTCACAGTATTCCATATATAGGTTTGCCATTGCTGGTGATAATGGTGAGCCCATTGCTAAAGCCCTCATCCTGTCGATACATGTCTGACCCCATTCCGAAGTATGTTGTTTGTGTACAGAAAGTCAGCATCTCAAATTAGGTTATCTATTGGCATACTTGTCCGTTCTCCTAGGGAGAAGTTCAAAGCCAGTCTGTCCCTGATTATCGAGAGTGCCTCCTCCATGGGTACCTTGGTGAACAAACTCCCCACGTCCAGGCTCACTATCTGGTTAGATTGGATGGGAGCATCGTTGATTATTTCCATGATGGTGATTTTCAGATGAATGAGTTGATTATATCTACTAGAAAGTGACTCAGTGGTTGGCACACAGAGCCTTGGCAGCTAGCAATGACAGTTCAGTTTGAAATTCCAATCACCTGAAGAAGGCTGGAGCATACAAGAGCCGAAACATTGTGAATATGGCAATGAAGATGAGGATAACATTCCAAATAATGTAAATAATGCAAGTAATCATAATACCTCATCTCAGAGATATAGACAGATAATATTAACATTGTACCATAAAAGTGAGTAGGAGTGAGTGTGATGCAATTAATCATATTTAAGGAGATTTTCAATTAGACTTTTATAAGTAGTCTTATAATATTTTAGTGCTCTCTATATCATGCTACGACTACAGAGTAATCTCTGTGTCTGCATGATACAGAGAGCACTTGGTAGTTATATCATCTAAATAATAGTCTAGATTTTCAAAATAAAATTAGTATAAAACAAACAGTTGGTAAAATTTTCAGGATATACATATATTTATATGAGCAACATATCAAGCAAGTTTCATTATATATATATGTTTGTTAAAAATATTGATACTAACTTTTGGGAGTGTCATATTTTATTATGCAAATAAACATAGTGCAACCTATAATTGTACTGCATACAATGCTAGCCTAAAACATTGCTTCCCTTTCCCACTGTTGTATCAATGTGTCCATTGTAGCTCTACATTTATCACTAAAAATTGCTGTTGGGAAATTAGTGTACTTCTTTACCTAACTTACACAATTCTCTCTCCGGTATTTATAGGTAATAGTTTAGTTGCTTTCATGTCTTAGCCAATGTTCTTCAATGTTCTTAATATTCTGCATCTTTTCTAGTTTCTTCAAATATTTTCATATTGGGCAATGTACTTTTCTAGCACATTACCCTTTTAATTTTTCTCAAGTTTAATTTGGTGACCATCTGAAAATCATTTTTTTTATTTTCTTGTTCTTTTCTGATTGTTCTTAGATATCTGTTCAAAGATTTTGTTATTTTCAATGTAGTATTCCTTTCACTCAATAACTTTACAATATCTTGTTTCACTTTTAAAATCTTTTTATGAACTATGCAATTTTTATATCTGAAATTAGTAAATATCAACATCTATACTATTATATTCATTTTGTGACCCTATCGTAGACCAATAAACTATTATAAATAATAAGGTTTTTGGATAGCAAAAACAATATACTAATAAACTATCATGAGAAATACTGAAAATTTCATTTCCCAGAAGCCAAAATTTCTAAAAAAGCTAGACAACTAGTTAGAACAACACTCAATTTTACAACCAGCCATATGGTAGATAATTTTGACATTTGATGGATGACTGTCATTATAGGCATTAGCAGTGAAACTGGTTAAAATTTGGAAAAACTTATTGTGAAGATAAATATATTTCCTCAAGAGTGTCTCTGGTGTTGGAGAGGGCCATCTGTTTTTTGTTCAACTCTAAGACCAGGAAAAACCAATACTAGTGATAGTTGCTTATGAGGTGATAAGCCCAGAATAATAATTCTTTTAATTAACGAACTTGGAATTAGTCTTCACTGGGTGGTCACGGTGATAGATGCATGTGAGAGACCAAGGAAGGTGGAGAAGCTGCCTGAACCTACTGAAGAGTAGCAGGCACAGAGGAGACATTAAAGGAGGAGGATCTGCCCATACCCACAGAGGGATATTACTGGGAGATGCTAAGAAGAGAAGGAAGAAGTTTGGGGGCAGATTAATGCCTACGACCAACACTAAGAAAAAAAAAAAAAAAAAAAAGGGGAGACTTCCAATTTAGGAAGTAATTAATTCCCAGAACCTGGGCAATGGAGAAGGGGTTCTTTGTGACAGGTATAGAAAATGCTGGATACCTAACCATCTCACACCCCGTCACTAGTTTTGGGCAAGCATCAATAAATACGAATCTCTCAAGGTGGGAAGACAGAGATCATCCTGGGAATTCATTCTAGTTATCAGATGTGAGAAAACACATGTGACTATCTGCTGACGAGACCTCTGACATCAGCCTTGTGCCATGCTTGACCAAGCCAGCAAAATGAACTTTGCCAAAATCACCAAAGTGTCATGTTCAATTAGAAATGGGTTGGGTAAAGAATTTAACCAACTATTGTATGAAGAACTAGATATAAAAATAGTATACATATTTTTACATTATTCAGGTATTTTTTTTTTTTACCTCCCGTTGTGTACCTTCGCCCTTCTTGGACCAGCCTGATACAAGGATACCTTCAACGATTCAATCTTGGCTTCCTTATGACCAAAATCAAATCACAACGTGGGATAAAGCAAGCCCAGGATTGAAGCAATCACTTCATTGATCAGCCATGGCATTGAATATCTTGGACAACCGGGGGGGTCGAGAAACAACAATTTAAAATATGATGAACCATTTTTCATTTGAATAAGAAGTTATTGTAAATATTTCTAATAAAGACATAAAATGAAATTTACTGAAAATTGTACTAACATTGGTTGGTTAATACAAATTTTAGTGTGAAAATATTTACTTGCATAATAAAATCTAGCAATGTAGATAGTGACATTTTGAAAATTGATGTTAGACCCTAAAAGACAGATGATATATGAAATTTAAATTAAACCTATTCAGATACTTTTCAATGTACAGTAGATATATAACATATTCATCAGTAAATGTGAAGTTGCTTTGTCATGATTAAACAATTTCTAACTTTATTCTTGAACAAAGTAAATATCAATTTACCTTTCGGATGATTCATCTGTTTCTTGTTCTGAACCACTCAAATGTACAGTATTCACAAATGCTTCTTCAAGTAACTGGCAAAAAAAATATATTCTGAATAACAATTTTAAATGAAAAACTTTTTGATAAACTAGCAAATACACTTAAAAGTTTCAGACATTACAACAATTTTCTTTTATCCCCAATCATGTACTGTACAAATTTATTGATGTAATCAGCTTCTTTAAAACAAAAAAATAAAATTGCATAATGACAACACAAGATAACACAAGGATATATTCTTAAAACTAAAAATATGACTAAACAACAACTTTACTGTTGCTAAATTCTTCATCATAAACAAGTAGGCAACAGTATCTCTCATGATGTAGTAGCCTGTTTGATAAATAGTCTATAATTTAAGAAATATAATTATTTTATCAGGTTGGAACAAGATAGTCATTTTAAATAAAAAGTTTTAAAAATCATAACTTGGCCCAATGACAATTTGATTAGTCAAAGTAAGTGCCATGAGAATTGATGCAATGTGGCCAAGGATCTGACAGTGAAATTACTCTGTCACAATGAAAATGGTGGTTACAAGAATAGTCAACAAATTTTCAGAAAGCTTTTTTGACTTTGCCCATATTGGTGTATATTTGTTTACATGCATTTAAGCCCAATGGTCATTAGTAAGCAGATGTGACAATGTGATATTCTCAAGAAAGCAATTTTATTAAAACATGATGTAAATGCATGTATAAGGTAAAAGTGAAGAAGGAAAAAAAGATAGTGGTGTTAAATTGAATATAATATATAATTTTAGAAAGAAGTAAAGATTGAAAATCAGCTTGGAAAATAAGAATAAATCTTAAAATTCCTAATTGGAACTGTAAGGATTTGAAACTGAGATAAGAGAGAGTGTTGCATCGTGCATGTATTACATAGACCTAGACAGAAATTCCAACAGATGAATTTTAGCTTATTTTCACTGATCAAGATTGTACTATTGTCAAACCTACTTTGAGGACAAAGGAATTTATCTAGCTTTGTAAAACTTTATTAAGCTCTGCTCCCACATCCATAAATAGAAGTCGATGGAATGCGCAGACAGTGTGAGCCCAGTTCCAGTTGCCAGCTGTGTCAATTAGCTTGTTGCCTCAAGTACATCTGAAAAGTAATTTCACTTCCAAAAACTTTCCTAACAGCAAACAACTAAAATGAAGAAAAGCAAGAGTCAGCACCCTTTTTCTTTACCTTCTCATACCTACTGCCCATGTTGAAATAACATAATTCCACCAGATAATTTTTTGTTGTGCTTTTTAATAAATCTTTGTTATTAAAGATAATTCTGCTTGTTGAGTAGTCTATTCCTATGAAGGCATTATTTACCCAGTATCAAACCAAAAGAACACCACAGCTCATCAAATTATAGCAAGTGTCAAACTGTCTAAGCTGTTAATAATCATCAATAAAATCATAGGATATCTTAATTTTGCTGATTTGTGCCAAATGTCTTCCAATTGTTATATGGGCTAAAGGGGTGGGATAGAGCGATGTTAGCTCTGTTCCCAATGCCTAGGTGTTTGTTTCTGAGCCTCTGCTACTGTCCTCAGTTCCTCATTTGTGAGGATTTGTGACCACTACCAGGATTATCTTAGAGAGCCAGATCTCCATAAGCAAATTTTTGGAACCAACGATGCATGGTCTATTCTAAAGTTGACTGCATCCCCCATGCACAGTTGATTTTGCAAATGAATTTGATATAGCATAATGACATCAATATCTTTTGATATTCTATTAAAAAAAAATAAAAATGTATATATAAAATCAAAAAGTTGAAATATTTGAAAGAGGAGACAGAGACCTTTAAAATGATAGATAAACAGAAAGGAATTATACAAAAAAAAAGAAATACAAATACTAATACAATGAAAGAAAAAAAAAAGCCATTTGTTTTGCTCCAATCTAATACATGTGATTAGTTTTCATAATTCTTTATAGACATTAAAATGGAAAAAAATTAGTAAAATGTATCACTACTTACATCTGGCAAAGGCCTGTCCGAGTCTGAACGACCATCTATTGACATGGTGATACTGGAAGCAGATCTACAAAATTGAAGAATCTTAATGCAAAGAAACAAAAATTTTGCACAAAAAATGGTGATAAAAATTCAAGAAGTGAGATTAGCACAAAAAAGTTAGAGATGGCATATTTTATAGACTAAACAAAGTTTAATGCAATTAACAATTTGTTTTTCAGAGATTTTTATCACATACAAAGATTATTTTCTGAATCTTATGAAAGCTATTAAAAAACTAAGGAATAATAAAGCATCACTACAAATTTAGGCTAAACTCTTAAAATAGCTTATTTTTTCCCCAAATTCAATAACAAGTTTATTGCACTATGGAAACAAAAAGGTAGTCCTGAAGACCCTCATACATACAGAGGTATCTCAATTGGATCCATATGGTTGAATGTACATTATATTAACTAAGTTTATATCTTTTTATGCATAGTCAACTTCTCACAACTAAGTTTGGTTTCTGCTCTGGTAATCATATATATGGCATATATATCATGAAACAACTCCAGGAAATACCTAATAGAAAATTGTATACCTGCTATGTTGACCTCAAAGCAATATACGATTACATCAATAGAGACTGATCATTTAAGCATTCCACACTACATCTCAAATGAATCATAGAAGACAGTGATCCTGCTTTCCCTTCTGATGCCAATGTACTGATGATAAGGGGATATATGCTGATGACATAGGTATTCATAGTTGGGATAAGAATGATCTTGAAAAAAAAAAAAAAAATCAACTATCAAATATTCAAAATAAACCTTTTCAAAACAGAAACAATGATCTGGAATTGGAATGAAGGCATGTACTCTGAATCTATCATAAACATTCAGGATGTGGAATTAGTAAATACCAAATACTTCAAATACCTTGGTGTATGAATCAGTTGAAACAAATTTAGTATAGGAGATAAGAAAATTGAACATAAAATAGGGTTTACTAGAGGTAGCTTCACCAAACACTTCAAATTGCTACAAAACCAAAACATTAATCTGAAAATTTTTCATGTTCTTAAATAGCCTTGAGATTTTCATATGGATGTGATGAATTGCACCAAACTCATTCAGAAATATCTAAACTGTCATCAGTATACAACCGCGTTCTAAGATCAATGGTTAAAATGGCTTTAAGTGAATGAAGCCTGTGGATCTTGGCAAAGACCATCCTTCTTTGAACATTTTGATTCTTTAGTACCAATTCACAAAGAACTGTGATGGATAACAGAAACCACAATTACTTGAGCATTTTTCACAGTAGTAACAACTATCACATGTAACTAAGAGAAAATAATCTCTCTCTTTGTATATATATATATATATATATATATAAATAAATTCATGAATCGTTCATATAAAAACAAATATAGAGGTTAATGATTTAAATGGCGAGAATACATCTTCACAAACAATATAAATAAGATACATCAATCCTGATTGATGAATGATTTATTTATAAGATTGCTCTTAAAAAATTTAAATCAGTAACCTCTATATTTGTTTTTGTATGAATGATTCATGAATTTATAAATTATAATTTGCACCTTTAATTGAAATTAAAATAACTGATCCAACGTGCAACTTTCGGATAATAAGTGTGACATTACTGTAATTATTGAACAATATAGTTCATGCCACATAGACGGAAAATCTACCAGTAAAAAAGAATTCCCTTTTGTACAAAAACGCACAACCTTAAAATTTAAATTCAAACTCAGCGTTGTGACCACACGTTCAAAAACAATAACACATTTCTCATAGCATTTTTTCGGATTACATCTCTATTTTCGTTGTCCTCTTATTACCGAGAAGTAAAAACAAGAACAAAATCTATTTCCATACCTGAGAATGTCTGTAGGAACAGACAAAAGCTTGTAAAAATTAAAAGACCTTATGCAACTGGAATTTATGAACAGGGATCATATCATTCATATACAGGTTCGGGGTTGATGTATCTTATTTATATTGTTTGCGAAGATGTATTCTCGCCATTTAAATCATTAACCTCTATATTTGTTTTTTGTATGAATGATTCATGAATTTATAAATTATAATTTGCACCTTTAATTGAAATATATATATATATATATATATATATATATATACATACACACTTGACTCTCCTGCTGAATTCAAGGTATGAGGATCAAGCAGATCAGTTCCTAGGAGCTGACAGCCCAACACCAACATATGAGATTTGATTACAGTGGTGAAGGTTTCATGCAAAACCATCCACACTTTTTAAAAAGCCGAATACAGAGATCTGGTGCACTATGTGCCACAAGGTCCCCAAACGACCCTTCACGGGTTTTGAATTCAGAGTTGTCCTTCTTCTAGACCAGTTGCCATCCAAGACTATAGAACCCAGTCTGTCCTGCTATTTACCCATAGCTGGGGGTGGGGAGAAGAAGAGGATTCATACCTTTCCCAAGGATATTAGCACATAAGTGAATGTAATGGATTTAACTGGAATTTGAAGTCGGCTCTCCGATTCCTGAATCCAAGCTGCTAACCATTACTTGTAGCCTCTAAGGTTTTGGAGTTAGACTACCCACCCATAACCATATATATATTCTGAAACTACACTATCCAGAGTACTTGGATAAGTATATTTCATTTGGATCAAAGTGGGGGACCACCATCAAACATCACTGAAAATTATTTTCCCTTTGATCTAAATTAAATTTCAATTTGAACAAGGGAATGACTCCTATCCAAATATAGAAGGAGAAAGCCAAGAAAGATGGAGGTCACATCAGCAAGAGCATTGTGTAATACTGAAATGCATCATTTTTTCTGTACAAATTATTCTAACACTTTCGCCCCTCAACCTCCAACATCTTACTCTCTGGGTTGAGGTGTCTACTCAGTCCTAAATGAACTTAAGGGAGTGGCCGTAGGTCTCCTGAGCATCCATAGATTATTCGACCGGTCCACTGGTTTAATCCTGCTTCCTGCCCACGTTGTGTTTGGTTTGATCCAGAAAGCAGAAGTGATGTTCATCCATTCACGGTTGACTGAAGATGTAGACATGGCTGGAGAGTCTGTGCTAAGAAATTTACAATGCAGCAAAAGAAAAAAAAAAAATTAATATCTGCAGAAAGCCGGACAAACAACTATTCAATGATTGAATTGTTAATTTCTCATATAGCAGAAAAGAATAGTATAGAAAAGAAATGGGTTACAGAAAAGAAAAGTAATTGACGTAAAAACGCATACACAGGATTCTGGACAGAGAGAGAGTGTGTTATTATTAACTTGTTGCTAAATCATCTTAGAATGATATACGACTCTTGCGATGGGGGAATAAGATTTCTGTGCATGGCTTAAAGTTTATAGGGGCGTTCCTCCTTAGCAGTAGTAACAGTAGTAGTAATATTTGTGGTAGCAGAATCAGCAGTACTTATATCAACAGCACATGTTAGCGAACACTTCGTTCCAATCTCTGACGTCACTTTCTCTCCTTCTTGAGTCTACAACTCGACTCTCCACTGTCTCTAGCCCAACTCTTGCCCAGGCTAATTCTCTTCTGACTGTTTTCTGTCTCAACGCTCACCTGTCTGCCTCTTCTTCAGCATAACTATGCATTTATATAGAAAAATCCGGCTGGTTACAACTGAACCTTGGCCCTACTACTTCGCACGTGATTATCACGGGATTTTGGCTGTTTCAACCAAAATCCTGTGAATTCAAAAGTTCCTTCTAGCTTACTCAGCTCTATTTCAATTTTTAATCGATAAAAATTATTTCAACTATTTCCATTGTCTTCTGATGACCCAGATTCAATGGGTACAAATTCTGCCCTAGATCAAATTTCCTCATCAGTAAACAAAATGCTGATCTAATTTCACTATTCAAATCCACCAAATTTCACTAAAAAAAAAAAAAAAAATATACATGTGTGTGTGTTTCCCAGTCTCTGTCACATTATAACAATGATTTAAAATCAATCATTTTTTTACAAAAAAATGTGTGACATGCAGCAAGGTGTGGGTAATTTGGCTAGTGATATAATCAAGATGCTAACATTTCATACAACTTCACATAAACGGTCAGGAAGGAAGCTCCCATCAATAATGGAAAGAGCAATAACAGCCACTGGACTTGAGAAATCTATTTTCCTGAAAATAAGAGAAAGATTTCATAAATTTCAACCAATAGTAGTGCTGTTGACTGTCAAATATTTCCATATAAGGAAACAGATAATATTACCCTAATTTTGTAAGAAAGTTTTATTAGGATTTGTCTTTCAGTAGCTATTTTCTTGTTTCTGTAAGAAATTTCTGCCATAATTTAGCAAAATGGTAATCAGAAAATAAATCAACTGAAGCAGGAAAACAAAAAACTTAAAGACTAATTTCCGGATATGTGTACAGAGTACTGAGAACAAAACATTCCTTTTATGAAGATAAAATTTATATTAGAATTGGCAGATGTGAAGTGATATATTGGCATTTGAGAGGTTTAGATTATACCTCAGGTGATATTATGTAATGAGCTATGGAAAACATCATGGAAAGAATTGAGTGCGTAAAAGACTTTGTTGATGATATTTTGGTATGGGAAAGTTTCAACAAAGAACATGACAAGCAACTTCAAGAAGTTCTCCAAGTTTCTCAAACAGGTTTTAAATTAAATCCTGACAAAGCAGAAATCAACAAGCTATGTCAGTTGCCTCCTCACTAGTTGTGGTGTTAAATCCAGAATGTGTACATGCAAGGTTAACGTGCCACAACCCACAAACAAGCAAATACTGAAAATTTGGGGTATGGTCATTTATGTCACTAAATGTAAATTTTACCAGGCATTTGTGCACCAGTACGTGGACTAAAGATGATCTTCCCATTTTCATCAAATGCCACACACAGCAAGAACTTTAACAAACTGGAAAAGCTAATAAGTACTTCAGTTCTAAAATATTACAATGTAAAAGAACCAATTGCATTATCAGTTGACAGCTTGAAAGACGGAGCAGGCATTCTGGAAAATCAGCATCCTGTTGTAGAAATGGTGTTTGAAGGTTAAAATTTAAATAAACTGAAAATTAAAACATGGTTTGGCAAATTCAACTCTGAATTCAGAAGGGTACCAAATCTAGACCAGAAATTGAAAGGTGGAAATGAGAAGTTATATTGATAGTTGATAAAGTAAGATATCATTGTGAAATACCTTTCAGCCATAATATAGTTGGTATGCCAATAGGTGGAAACCTCAAGTGTCATTTCATAGAAGTTAAATTCTGTTAAGTTTACAAAATGCATTTAGTTCATTTATAGAAAAAAAAAAACAGAAAAACTTTTCTCCTCAAGTCGACCATCAACAACTTGACCGTAACCAGCAACCAGATGAGGGGTTACCATGCTCTGTGGGAGATCGATTTCATTGAGAATTTTGTTCCAACTACTGATGATTGTCATCAAACAGGCAGGTGGAACTGTTTAAGTGAAGTGGGACAGGGAAATATACCAGCCTTGTTGGCACTTGTTCCCAGACATGATGTAGTTGGCCAATACTGATTACCTGAACCACCTGGTTACACACAAACCAACCAGTTGTAATTGAGTTCCACAACAAGGATCTGCCCCCCCCCGCCACCCTATTATAATGCATCATGTGCATCAAGTCAAACACAAAAAAGTGGTTACTCCTAACTAGAGAAAGAACTATTAGCTATTGTGTTTATATGTATATGTTTTTTTTCCAAAAAATCAAGTCGCTCCTCACTCTTCACATACAAAAAAAATTGATCCTGTATCTCCATATATATGATCTAAAGGTTACATATAAACCTGGTAAAGATTTACTTATAGCAGATACCATTTCTAAAGCATACTTGAAGGAGCATAAGAATCAACTGTAAGATGAGTTGCTAGATGTGAATGTCATCAGTTCATTACCAATGACACCAGTGAAACTAAAACAATTTCAAACAGCGACTCAACCAAGTACTACTCTGTCAACCTTACGCAATGTTGTATTTAATGGCTGGCCAGATACAAGAAAGGACTGTCCATCATCTCTAAAACCATATTGGTAATTCCAAGATGAGATCCCATGTCATAATCAGTTACATTTTTTTTTTTTTAAATTGTTCCAAATCACTCAAGAGTAAGAATATGAATAAGAGCCCTAAATCTCATCAAGGAGTGGTTAAAAGCAAGCAGAGATCCAGAGATATACTATTTTGGCCAGATATGAATTTTCAAGTTGAGGCGGCAGTTGAAAAGTATTCTCTGTCAAATACAGAACAGACAACATCAATTTCCTGGAAACCCAGCCAAAAAGAACCAATTGCAGCCACTGTCAAATGAGTCACGATGAGATTCTAACAGAACTGTGACCAGAAGTGGCTGTATAATCAACAAACCACATTATCTCGCTTGGCCCATTCCATTACTAACTAATCAAAATCATAATAAAGATTCTTCAAAGGTCAATGGTCCCTCTGTTCATCACCATGAATTAGTAGATTCAAATATTAAGTGTTTGACATTTCTTTAGACGTGTACTACAATGTCATATAGTATCCATTATCTAATGTGGGATTGGTCTAACATTCCTTAGCAGGAATGAAGACTTTTACCAAAACAAATTTAAAAATGACAAACTAAAATGTTATCTAATGATAAGATACTAATTTACTTGATAAATTTAAAGAAGTAACAACATTAAATACACTGCCAAGACTGCTAAGACAGACCAAAATGTACAGAATAAAAACAGCAAGCACTGCATTTTAAAGAGCCAGTGAACAAATCCTGGAAGACTGTATAAAAATATCACCATATATCAAGACAAATACAGAGGCATTATTGAGGAAAAAGATTTATAAAAAAAGCACCCCCATAGCAGCAAAAGAGCCCTATGTTGAATAGATTAAGGAATGTAGGAATAACAAATGAAAAAAAAAAAAAAAAAATCCCATACACAACAGTCATAAAATATCCTTTCTAGGATATCCTTTCAATGGAAAAAATATCACCTGAACAAGTATTGATAGAAAAAAATAAATAAAAGTATCGGCACCCACAAATAAGAGAGAACTTGAGTTGTTTTTGGAATTCATTTTTTTTTTTACAGAAGATACTTACCACAGTATACAGAGTGAAGTGAACCATTTGCCAAGCTGTGAAAAAAAAGAATGCTGAATTCACATGGAACAAAAACAAAAGGCTTTTCAAAAGTTAAGGTAATTCTTGTAAAGAAACCAGTAGTGAAAATTTGACTCCCAAAAGGACATTACCTTAACTACAAATGCTAGGTTTCTGAAATATTATCACAAGAAGGATATCCAATAATGTATCTATTGAGAATGGTGACAGTTGCTGAAAGAAGTTCTGGTTGTGTCAATAACCACTAGAGCCCATCAATTTTGATTTGGCAAAAAAAACATTTTATTGAAATGTTACCATAAGCCATTAGAATTTATATTAAATCAATGATAAGAATTATCCAAAGAATTATCTATTGAGAATACTAAAGTGGGCAATAAGATTGATGGCCTTCTACTTTAAAATAGAATATGTCAAAGGAAATGGATGCACTGTTAACGTAGGAATTTTACAATGAATCAAGAGAATAGAAAAGAAAATAGTGAAGAAAGTTTTGTTTTTTTTTATATTGGGTCTTGGCTGGCTACAAAAACTATACAAAGCCAGTAGTAAATATCATAAATAAGAAAAGAGGTAATTATTCTAGAGCAGAAATATCCTACAATGAAATCAGACACAAACAATAAAGAACAGAAGAATTTGTAATGGCGACTTAGTGCTGGCTCCAGAAGCATTAAACTTGTGATAAAAAGTATACATGATGACATTCAAATAATGGGTAGGAATAAGTTAAGATGTCCATTATGTAAAAAAATAAGAAACTTTATTGAAAATAAACTACATTCATAGGCCAAAGTGTTAAAACACGGAACTATGTCCATGTGCATCAGTAGAGTAGATTCAGTTTTAGCACGACCTGAAGTAATTTGTGTGCCAGACAAAGAGTTCTACAATAAATTTAAATCATGTTCTGTAGATATAGTATACCAAAACCCTGGGATCTGACAATGCTCTAGAATTTTGTGATGAAATACTTAGTTCATAATTAAGAAAAATAGCATATACACCATACACCCTCATATCACACTCATTTAAACAATAAAGATAGCTGCTTATATTTATTAAAAAAAAAAAGAAAGAAAAAGAACCTCATGGATAGATCGTATGTAAATGTCAAACTCCAATGTTAGATATGACATTATTTGAAACTAGAGACTGCACCTGAAACTTAATATCCAGAGATCAGAGAAAATAACCCTAAGATGAACATAGGAAGAGCTAAACAGATAAGATGAAACACCTGCAGAAACCAAGATCAATGAATTATGCCAACAAAGGCAGTCCAGGAAGAATATAACAATTAAAAATTAGCAGAGATAACATCAAGCACAAACCAGTTTGGAAAAGCAATCCCAATGTTTATGACAAACCAAAACTCCAAAGAGATCAGATTTGCCAACAAAGCCATCTGAAACATCAAGAGTGAGTTAAGAAGACCAATGAATCTAACAGAATCAACACTCATGTATGTGGCCATATTAGACATTGTAGTCAAAGTAATAAAAAACCACAACAACAAAAAAAGAAAACAACCAATATAAGAGATAAAAATACTGCAGATTCAACTATCACCACTTCTGAGTGAAGTCAAAAAAGACTCGAACATTGAGAGAAAAAGGAAAAACATCTGGAATAAAAACTGAATATGAATCAAAAGGATGATAAAGTAACAGATTCAAGTTAAGGCACAGAGACTCAGAAGATTTGATAAAAGGAGCAAGTTCTTTAGGCAAAACAAGATCTTCAAAGAAGATACTTCCTACTAACAGCAAAAGACGACAAAGGAATGACATCAAATCACCAACAAGACAAAGACAGATAACCTAAAACATCTGACAACATCACTGAGACCACTGCAATCATCAGCAAGACCAACACACCACAATAGATTGAATTTTGGATTCTACCTTGTGCTGGAGAATTACCTTGGAGGTCCAAGAGGGCCACAGTGGTGTAGCCTAAACTTGTATATAAGTCAAGCAAATTGTGAGTGAGGTGAATGACATGGCGCATGCATCACTGAGCCAGACTTAGGTTGGCAGTGTGTGCAAGATGTTAATTTTCTGGCTTGACAAAACAAATAAAAGAAGTGATGGGACGGGAGTAAGCTTTTGCATTCAGCACAGTTCAAATCAGTGTATTGTGATGTGTGCTAAACCAGGGTCCCTTACTATGGCGAAGGTATGCATAAGCAGAGATGTGATAAAACCATTTACTGTCATGGGAAAAGTGGTAGCTGGCAAAAAGAGGTGAGATTTCAGCTAGTGGGTAATGTGACAAACCTGCTGCCATTGTATCTGGACTGAGCCTCTACATGGAAATGGATGAAGATGACCAAAGGGATATGTATCAGATAAAGGTCTGGTTGAAGAAGATGTTCAACTGTGGTCAAATGGGCTGGCAAGCAGGTGGACGTTAATGCAAACAGAATCAAGTCAGATTGGTCGGGTTCAAGGGAGTGACATTGGAACGGCTCACTAAACTGACTTTTGTCACAGTGTTTCTCCATTGGACTTCAACAGGCACCAAACATTGAGACCCTGCCTATAGGTGACCTAATAGTGATAACAAGAGTGTTGAGGATGACTGGGGACCAAAGCAAAAATGTGGTTGCAGCCATGCACCCACCCCACAGTAATATCATAGTTCCTACCAGTGTAACCTGCTACAGAGTTGCACAGCAAAGGACTACCAAAAGTGTGGAACACATTGCTACTGATGCAGTGAGGTTGGGCACTGGGCCTGGTACTGTTCAGGAAATGAGCCAGGGGTTGAGGCATCAGTGCCAGCCTTCTCCCCGACCAAGATGTAAATGTAGCACTATTGGAGACAAGCATCTATGTTGTTAGAACATGGTGTTCAATGCTAATTGACATGGGCTGCTCATGGTCAATAGTAGATGCAGATTGGTGCCGATCCTGGAAGAAAGCAAGGGTGGGCGTCAGGACAATTGCAGGTATGTCCCATGCAAGTTGAGGTGTCAGTGTGGTCACCATATCCATGAACAAAGGTGATTCTGCCTAGATCAATGTTCCGGTGGTGCATGGTAAACCACTGGATTTTGACTTGGGGATTGATGTCATACAAGCATTGGGAGGCACCGTTGCTGGGCCAATGAGACCAGTGTAGATTGGTGATGGGAAAGTCACTATATATGCAGCCGTCTCCATCAATGTACCTGACTTCACCACCACCACCTTTGACCATCAGAGCTGAGCATGGACTGTAGCATGGTAGTGGTCAGAGGACTGTGCACCTGCAAAATGGGATGTCAGAATATCCTGTAGCTGCAGAGATCCGAAGGGACTATGAGCAGGAGCTCCACATATGGATAGACAATGGGTGGCTCATGTCATTTTTGGAAGAAAAGCTGGAGCCTCCCAAAGGGTTAATTCCTCTGATGGCTGTACTGCAGCAGAATAAAGCAAAGGTATGCCTAGTGATACTACCGAGAGCTCAACCATCATGTTGATACATTCATGACTAATGCAGATGTCTGCTCAGCTAAGCTACACAAATGGCAGTAAAAAGGTTCAAACATATCTCTGCTGGATCCCAGGAGAGCATACCTCCAAGTAAGTGTCCACGAGATGCTGTGGCCATTCCAGACCATGAAGATTGACAGGAAACAGTACTGCCCAACATGCTTGGGGTTTGGCCTAAATGTAGCTCCCCTTATCATGAAGGCAACTGTCAGCACAGTGATGTCACAGGAAGAAGCCATTGACTGTGCAGCATCAGCTTACATTGATAACATGTATGTCAACAAAAATATGATCCCTATGACAGAGAACACTTGGTTCAGTTTTGCCTGGAATGTAAGGATGCAGAACGGTTGGAGGACTGCACATGGATGCCGGGATTTAAGTGGTAAACTGCAATGAAAGTGGGGAAGCATGGTCCAAGAAGCTCCCGACATTGTTACATGATAGGCCGTGTTCTCCTTGTGTGGGAGGCTTGTTGGGCACCTCCCAGTATGTGAGTGGCTTTGTGTTGCTTGTAGAATAAACAAGAAGAGAGCCAATTCAGCCACAAAGAGCTGTGATGATGAGTTGAGGGACACCCTCCTTCAGTGTATGATGTTTGAGACAATGGATGCAGTGAAGCAGGATGATCTGGCTTGTGAGGATTGGTGCATGGATGGCCGGGAGCTGAACGTGTGGGTTGATGCCAGTTCTTTAGCAACTGGAGTAGCATTGGAGAGTGCTGGAGGATGCTTGTTGGCTGTTACCTGAAAACGATGCCCAACATATAAATTTAGCCAAAATGGATGTCATGCTGAAAAGAATCAACTTGGCTCTCCAGTGGCAGGGCAAGATGCTACACATGAAGAGAGACTCTCTGTGTGCACCAGTGGGTATCAGACACTCTTACCAGGAAGGCGTGAGTGCCTACCAAGGTACCAAGCGTGATGTTCATCAGGCAGAGTCCAATCTAGAAGCTGGTGAAGGAGTATAAACTGACTGTGAACATGATGTTAGTTACATGATGGCTGACCGACTGATGAGGGTGCTACAGCGGTGGTTTAATGTGATGAAGAAAGAACCCAGGCCATGTTGACTGTTGGTGCTGTCCACGTGAATAAGCTAGATGCAGGCCAAATCATGTCTATCCACAGAAGCAGTGGGTACCCAGGAGTACAGTGCACCACCTACTTTGACAGAAAAATTTTCCTGGCAACAACAACAAAAGCAGCTGTTAAGTCAGCCATAGAAAGCTGGAGGTGAACAGGAATTGGCAGAGGTTAGAATTAGACATAACACTCAAAAACCGCACCCCATTGCATTTGGAAGCAGTTGCCATTCAGGTGAAAGGGGTTGATGCTGTGATAACATCCTTAGATCCTGGGCACTGCCCTTACCAGGTCAGAGATCACATGTGAGTCAAGACGCCACAGAGTCAGTGTACCACAAAGTTTGGCAGGGGTCAGGTGACTAAAATAGGCAGCCCACGGTTCTGACTGGTGGACAGAATGCCCCGTCATATGAAGGATCTGCACCCACATTGCAATATCACTACATCTCCAACAGCACATCAGGAGTAGGTAGGAGAGTCTGTTGCATGACAATGGGGATGTGGAGTTGGACAGTTTGCCCGAGGAGGAAGCAGAACACCCCCACTTCCCACTTTTGTGAAAAGCACCCAGGCTGCCACTTTTGTGATCAGGAGAGTTTGTGCTGGAGAATTACAATGTGCATGCATCACTGAGCCAGATTGAGGGTGGCAGCATGCACAAGATGCTAATTTTTCTGGCTTGATAAAATGAATAAAAGAGGCAAGTGTTTGATGGGATGGGAGTAAGCTTTTGTGCTCAGGGCAGTTCAGATGGGTGTGTTGCAGTGTATGCTAAACAAGAGTCCCTTGCAAGTGTTGTTCCAGTGTCTGTGCTACAGAAGAAACTGTTTTCTACTACATACCTATTATCCACAATCAAAATGACTATCAACTGAATACAGTCAGTGAAGATAAAGATATAACCATTGACACATGCCCATCATCACTGAGAGGAAAATAAAAGACAACAATCCTAACATAATTAGTGATGACAGGAAAGAGATCCATGGTCATTAACAGATCAATGGTGTCTTAAAAAAGAAAACAAAACAAAAACAAACTTCTGAAAACATCAGAGAATCTATCCAAGTATAAAGCTCTGGAGATCAACAAGTTGTAGTTTATGAAAAATGAACCAGTGGTCAGAGGAACTGTTGAAGAAGGAAATAGTTCAATTGTATCCTAGATATGATCTACACATGTTATTTTGCATAGCTAACATATTACTCAAAGTACTGTCAATTAAGTGACATCTTATAGTGCCCCAAAACCATAATTTGGACCCAGATCTACAATGATATAAAATGGAAAGCATGAAATAAATAAAATAATTACAATATGTAGCTGCAGCTATTAAAAACCTGCAATGTTAGGGTTTTTGACTGTGCTTAGAAAAAAAATGAAATAAGTGATAACAATTTACTAGAATTCAATAATTAAACACTTACAATTTGTAAAAACTATTTTTCTTAACCTGAGCTGTTTCTGACAATTTATGCATAAATTATGGATATGAAATGTACAGCATAAAGGTTTCTTATATAGCTAATTTAAATATGCTAAAATGTTTTTACATTAATAAGAAAAGAAATCAAAGTGAGACCTTGCTGTCATTCAAGGAACCTAATTTAAAAGTTTGAAATTATGTAACTTTCTTCTGAACATGTAATACACAGGAACATTATTTTGAAAGGAAATAAGTCTAGTAATGAAGTCAATGGAAAAACTAAGCAACTCATGAGAAAGGAAAGGCAAAGCCAAATCAATAATGAAATAAACTTGAAGACATTTTCATATGTTGATGAAAGGCAATAAAATCATAAAATCAAATAATAAACATAATAAAATTGATTCTTTTTAAGTCTAGGTAATTCTAAAAATTCGCTAAAAATGACCATACCATGATGAAAAAAAAAAAAAAGACCCCCAAACTTGATAAAAACAAAAACTTTATTGTCACAATGTTTTATTATGTCATTACTAAGAAGAAGTATTTTTTTTTTTTATTAAATTAGGACTTATTCATAAATGAAAGAAATTAATCTTGGTAATTTTTTTTATCACGTCTGTTACACTTTATGAAATTTTGAGAAATGAAAATTACACCTTCTTCATATTTATTAGTTAAAAGCAGGGATTCTTGGAGAATTTAAATCATCAATTTGTTTTTGTCAAACAGAAATACCATTTTTTTTCTCAATCGTAAAATTAAAAAAAAATGAAATAATAAAAGTAAAACTATGATCTATGACATTTAATTAGAAAATCTTTTAATTGCTTTTATAAATAAGAAGGATACTATTGTTTTAAGAAGATTAAAAAAAATTCATTATTTCTTGAATGAATAATGAATTTTTTCAAGAGAAATCAATACAGGCATCCCTGAGCATAATGCGATTTAAATGTGTTTTCGATTAGTGCGCTAAAATTTTTATGCCAAATTTTGATTTTTTGTGCATTGCATAAAACTCGATTAGTGCAGTAAAACATTCAGAACAATAGTAACTGAAAATTCATCTTTTTTTTAGTTACCGATATACAAATTAGCCACACTAATCGAGGATTCCTAGTGTAATTTATTAAGTTTTTTAAATCTTAAAATTCTGTAATTTCATCTTTTTTAAGTAAAAACTTAATTTATTAATAAATGGAAAAGGGTACAACTCATCAAACACCAATATTTTGTAAATACGGACCGCCATACACATTATCAGAAAATAAAAGTGATAGTAGATTTAAAGCTAGAAAGTATCTAAAATTCAATGAAACAGAGATTGCTACTGAGTACTCACGTTGTTAATTCAATTATTTTTATTGCTAAAAAAAAAGTCTCTCTAGAGTAGGTAGGTAAATAAATTAAAATAAATATCAAGCTGTCAAACACGTCAACAACTTATTTCCGCGAAATTTTAAACAGATAATTTCTCAAAGTTTCAGAAAAGTATTTTATTTTTGGAAGATTTTTTGATAATTTTGAGAATTACACTGCGGAAAAAGGTCTAAATTAGCAAAGTATTTTTACTTGCAAGGAATAAGGAAAGAAGGGTAACCAATTTTTTTATCATTTATGAAACTGAAAGAGCTGTTTAAATTAGAGATTAAAATAAAATTTGCTGTTATTAAAAAAAATTATTAATAACTATATATTTTTTATAATAAAAACAGACAAGAAGGGAATTACTGAGAGACAGTTCATTACTTTTCAATAATTTTAAATTTGTCAGTAGCAGTAATAGCAATGTTAATGAACGGATTGCTTGTTATCGTGTCAGGTATGCGTATTTTGTCTACCTACGATTTACATTCTTGTAATGTAACAATACTTAGAATTAAAAAAAGGCGGATAGGAACACTAATGTTTTTTCATTGTTCTTTTAAATTTTAAACACACAAACTTTTGATTCATTTATTTCAAAATCCACCTAGAGCCTGATTATAAAATTTCAGAAAAAAAAATGTTTGTCGAACTAAGTTTTCCATGCGAATTTCATAGTCCTAACTTAAAAATTATTTTTAAAAATATTTGTGACATATTGCTTATTGTTATTTTTTACGAGAGAAAATGGTTTACGAATAATAAAATTAGCAACAAGAATAAAAACACAAACACACACAAATAAAAAATTCCGAAAGTGAATTTTCAGGATTCCATCCAAATAACTTTCGTTCTCTTTCAATCTTTTATGCTTCATAAAATAACTTAATAACAATAGATAGAGATATTGGTTGGTAAATTATCAAATGATAATGAATAATTCAGATTATGGAAGCTTAGAAAAATAAAGTTTCGCACGTACAAAAACAAGAAAAAACATCAGCGCAAATGATTTTTTATTTTTGGTGCTTCATCATGGTCATCAAACTAGATTTTTTTGTGCATCATTATTAGTCGTAGTGAGCTCGATCCTCACTAGATGCCCCATACTTTCAGCCTTGTGACAAGATAAACTTTGTAAAGAATATTTGCCGGTAAAAATAAAATAGTCATCAGAGAACAAAAACTAAAATTCACAATATGTCACAAACAAAATGCTACGTTTTAAAAATAAAAATGCTTTGCAGCTTTGCGTAGAAAAATGCAGCAATTATGACTTATTTTAATTTATCAATTTGTATCCGAGTGAAAATTATTTAGGGTGTGGTTCCATCTATCAAGTTAAATGAAGGGTCATTACTTGATCAGATTGTTTATATTTTATTTATTTTTTTTAATAACGTTTTTTTTTTTTGTGGTGATCGTCGTTGTCTTGATTCCGTCTCATATGCCGATGCTGCATTTAGAAACTTCATTCCAGGAATTTATAGACTGAAATTTAATAAAACTGAAAGTCAAAAACGTTTTTAAGTAAATCAACTAAAAATAATCGTGATATCACATCAGATATCTTCATAATAATCATTTAAATGACAAACATCCAATTTTTAAATAAACACTAGTAAAAAAAAAAAGAAAAAAAAACACTTAAAAACAGGGAGGCACGTTTCTCTCTCTTTTACAAACAGTATTTTACTTTAATGATGGCTATTCTAAAATACTTTTCAAATTTCGCTATATGAAAGACAGTAACAATTCTTTTAACAGTCCAAATGAAAATTCTATACAATTCTATAAAAACATCATCCAATGTATTTGGGGTAAAGAAAGAAATGAATGTGCAAATTATATTAAAAGACAGAATAAGAAAAATGAAAACGTAACTAGTCCACTTTGCAAGTTCAACTAACTTCGTGTTACTGCACTTAATAACAAACATTACAGCCAACAATAAAAAATAGTGTATTAAAAAAAAGCGGGGGGAAGGAAATCGACTTTAGCAATCTGATTTTTAAAGTCTGAATAATGAATTGACTAGTAAAAACTAAAAAGATACTCTGAATAATTTTGTAATTTTTTTTTACATTATCTTTCTAGGCCTTATGCACAGGGGAGATTAGTAATTAAAATTAGAATTTCTTGAACAATTCAAAAGAAAAGATTTTCTTTTTTTTAAAGTCTCAAAACGACAACCATTTTCAAAATCAGCATTATTTGCAATTTATTTATTCGAGCATAAAAAGGTAAATGGTTTTACCACGTGATCATATAATTTATTTTTAAAATTAAAATTATTTTTAAAAGTCTCAATACGCTAAAAAGTTTTTTTAAAGTGAACAATTAATAATCTGAAGGCCATATTAAGTCATTATTTTTACATTAAAAACGAACATCTTCGAGGACCACTTGGACATCGATGATTTTAACCTAAATTTAGAGAAGTTTGTTTTTTGTTTAATTATCTATCGTCATTTTTTAAGTACGCTGATACAAGACCTATTGCTGAAATAAAACAGTTACATGTATTAAAGCTTATAAAGGATTTGAGACAAATGGACACTTGAAATAAAGCAGTAAGTTAAAGTTGATGAATCTTAGTCAATAATTAGTTATTTAAAAATGTCATTGGCTTTGTTGTGTCTTTTCAAAGTCGGTGTAAAAAGTCTTAAGATATTTGAAAATCAAATTCGACAAAATTATGTTCATTAAATAATTACAAAGTTAAAAACTGCGATATAAACAAAAACCAAATTTTGACATTGTTTTTTTTTTGCAACATTTCATTTCACAACAAAACTCGAAACCGTCAATCACACGAAATACTCACTTAATCTGCGGAATATCTCACTTGATTTGACACAAAATAACGTCTGATTATTGTAACTCCTATTGCTTGCTGTTCTTATGAGTCGTGACAACAAAAATTATTCTAGTTTTCATTTGTGATTGAACATCCATAACAAAGATGGAAAACGCCATTCATCGTTGTTTTTCCATTTTAATAAAGTACAAACATTGAGTAAATGACACGTGACCTGACTTGTCTTTATACGGAAGCTCCATCGTAGCAAAAAATATATTTACGTCATATGTGAAAGGATGATTAAAAATTAAATGAAACCCCAGATATTTTCAAATCAAAATCAAAACTGAAGATAAAATGATTTATCTTGATATGGACAGCTAAAACCAAATATAAGTACTTAAAAATATAAAAATAAAAACATATGGTCAATTTTTTTTTTACCCAGTTGGTATTGAATAAACGACAACTGATGAAAAAACAACACCTGAAATTGGAATGGTTTCCGAGTTCATCGATTCCGATACACATTTTCTTTAATCCGTTTTAATATGGTTATTACTTTTAAATGTAAAAACTATCAATAAACTATCATAGTTCGTTTATGGAACTAACTTAATAATACATTTTTAAATTTACAAAAACACTGCGAATAGAAGAAACACTGAAATATTTGTTGCGCTTTTGAACATTTTTGTCATTGCGACTCCTAAATTTATTGTATTGACAGGATTCTTGAGTTGCTTACAACAAAACAACTGAATTGTAATTTCAATAAGTTCTGATAAAAAATAATTTAAGGTCCCATTAATAAAGTCAGCTACAATACATGCAGTTTAACCTTTGTTTCTAAATTTCTGCTTCTGCTTATTCTGAAAAAAATCCTTCTGCAAGTTTTAATTATTTTGCATAAAGTAGTAAAATATTCGTTTATCATATTTTTTTGTTCAACAACTCTTTAGTTTTCATGAGATCGTATTTTCACATTATTGATGTTATTTATTGACAGAGAAATATAGCACCCGTTCTATTTACTTATACTAAAAGAAACCTTTCCTTCCATAGAGAAACTGCTGAATCAATCGTCAGCTTTTCAACTGGATTTCCTTTTTACTGCAACCCAACTGAAGTTGACTGCATTGAAAAATTTAAATATACAATTCACACTTGTATAATTACATAGTCATGAGTTCTCTTCCCCAATCAACCAGCAATCTTAATTCCAATAAATAAGCAAAAGGCAAGAAAACACAATTTTTACAAAAAAATAAAATAGGATTCTAGCTGAATAAGTAATCAGATTAATTGCATAAAACTGAATTAAAATTGTTAATGCAACATAAAAAAATGTTTCTAGAAGTTGTTTCAAATATAGGTTTTTAAATTTTTTGGCTATGTATGGGAATTTTCAAGTCTGGAATTAATATTTCCAAACTAATGGCTGGTAATGCTAAATCTTCAAATAGTGATCTTAAAAAATTAAATTTCATATAAATTCTTTATAGTTAAAAATTCTTAAATGGAATTCAGTTCAAAATGTTTCTAGCAACTTAATACACACAATTTTCCTTTCATTCTGAATCTTATGAAGATGAATATTTTTATTTCTTGTTAGTGCATGCACATTAACTTATTTGATCAAATAATACATCTTTAGTTGCTTGTGCATGTAAAATATTGCCTTTACAATGAGAGTTAATGAGATTTTTGTAACCCATACTTATTTATACAAGACAACATTGTAACAGTTTCCAAACTTTACCATACAAAAAACTGATTCTCTCAAACTGATCATGAGGTCAAAAATGCTAGAAAGAAAAAAAGATTTTAATTGAAGCTAAAAGTTTCTAGAATGAAATTATATGATTGAATAAACCATCAACTCCAATAATGCAAGTTTGTATTTCTACAGTGAAGTTAGGAAAGTACATAATTGAAATTAGTATTAAAAAAAACAAGAAAACAGCCTAACAAACCATAATTTAGTAAAATTAAGATAAAGAGTAAAATCACTGAAAATAAAATGTGAACAATTAATCCAATCAGATTTTAGTTCCATATGAATAAATGCTGCAATGAACTGTAACATGACTGCCTTTCATTGCCATAAGCAGGTTTATTCACTAATTTCTTGACAGAAACTTAAGTCAAATTTTTCAAGTGAACACAATTGTCTGTTTT